>JAVTVJ010003343.1:0-21214 GCA_034509425.1 Eopsaltria australis
GGGGACGGGCGCGGCATGCGGGCACCCCGCCCAGGGGCACCCCCGGCTCGCCCGCGCTCGGCCCGTGCTGCTGCTCACAGCGGCTCTCGGGTGTCCTTAAAACAAGCTCGTTACTGTGGAAAGTGCGATAGGGCCGTTCCTGCTCTTAGATCTCACACTCCCGGCCCGCTCTGGGCCGGTGAGGGCGGGGCCCAGGAGCAGCGAGTGAGCCGGGCCGTGGCCGCGCAGCGGCGGCCCCGCCTCCGCCAGAGCAGGGCCGCCACTGCGCAGCGGCAGCCCCGGTGCCGGTTCGCTTCCTGGGACCGCTCCCCCGCGCATCCCCCGGCCGTGACCAGGGCAATGGCAGGAATCACCTCCGCCCCTCTCAGAGCGGCTGGTGCCCCGCTTCTGTCACGGGGGAGTGACGGCCCTGCTCGCGGAGCCGTCCCGGAAGTCCGGGAGTCGCCCTTGCCTTAAAATCTTGGAAAAACTTTTTACAGATGGACCATAGAAAGTGGGGGCTTCTCCCCCTTCCCTTACAATGGTGCGAACCGAGCTTTCTCGGCCGTTCCACAAAACTTGCTGGAAGCGAGGATCTCTCCCTCGCCTCCCACTAAGGAGCAGGCTGGAACCAGCCTCTGCACAGACCTGTAAGGAAGCGAAGGAATATTCTACTCCAGCCTCCCCACGAAGGAGCAGGCTGGGCACCCAGCCCGCTCCCCACAAACCTGTAGGAAGCGAGGATTTCTCACTCGCCTCCCACCAAGGAGCAGGCTGGGCACCCAGCCGCTCCACAAACCTGTAGGAAGTGGGAATCTCTCCCCAGCCTCCCACCAAGGAGCAGGCTGGACACCAAGCCGCTCCACAAACCTGTAGGAAGTGGGAATCTCTCCCCAGCCTCCCACCAAGGAGCAGGCTGGACACCCAGCCGCTCCACAAACCTGTAGGAAGCGGGGCCCATCCCCCACCTCCTACCAAGAAGCAGACCAGGCCTCCCCCGGCCACTCCATGCCCAGATGTCTCCAGGCCAGCTTTCAATTCAAAACTCGCATGTGCTAAACATGAAATAAACTTTCGCACTGTGATTTGCTTTTCTCTACCAGTGAACAATCTCAGCCGAGATCACACACCCGCCTCCTCCCCACCAGCCGATCTCTGGGGCAGGTTGGAAAATCGGCAACAGGAAAACCTTGGAGAAATGATTTCAAAAGCAAATTTTCTCACCACCACGCCAGGTTGTCCTGGGATCGCTAACAATTACTGACTTTAAACAGATACACAATACATAAACAATACACACACATACAAACTACACACTACACAACGAAAAGAACCACCTTTATACTACCTCCTGTGGGATCTTGGAACCATGGTGTCTCGACCTCAGGCCCGTGGCAGGGAATTCTTTAGATTGCTGTCAGAAAGGAATTCCTTGCAGGATGTTTTCGGTCCAGAGGAAGGGTACCAGGTTCTCGTGTCCCTTCTGGGTGTGCCAAATAACTGTTGCCTTTTCCCCCAGCCTGGAAAAGAAACTCGAGATCATTTTAGCAAGGAGGTAATATAAAAGGGGATCTATATTTTGAAGGTCTTCAGGAGCAGTTATGGAAAGGTGTCCATAAAAGCCCAGCCCCTCCAGGGGTGAGTACATATTTATAGCTTTTAGGAAATTAGCATAATTAAGAGCACCAATAAGGAGAACAAGTGGCGATTCAATTCCCCCTCAGGTCCAGCCCCTTCCCTGGAGCCCCCCTCTCAGCACTGGCTGCACTCTGCTTATGAAAATGTACCTCAGAGTTGTTCTCGGCCTTGGTTCCCAGGAAGAACTGCGATAGGACAGGGCCTTGCAACCCCCTGGGGCTTGGAGCTCTGGAATTTGTTTTGTCTTTCTGCTTAGGAAAGCTATGGAAAGGTATGGATAAACTAGCTATTAATATAGTAGGCTACAGAAGCCAGAAAAATATGTAGCAGAGAGTACAGATAACATATAAAGAAAAAAGGCCAGAAACCAAACGGCATCCACCCGGGAAGCAACAGTGCCTTAGGGCCGGGACACAAAAAGGTGTCCCTTTCTCTTGAGAAAGAGACTCTGCCCCAAGTTTCTTGATGTCAGTTTGAAGGAGGCTTTTGGCCCTGCAAGGGCAGCCAGGGCTCTTTATTGTGGCAGCTTGGGTCTGCGAGGAATCTTAATCCATGCGGAATTTCAGCATGCCGGCTGTCAACTCCCAGATATGTGGCCCTCGATTCAAACAATGGCGCTTTTCCATGTGAAAGAAAACTCAGTCCCCCAGATGCATGATGCCAGTTTTTAGGAGGCATTTAGCCCTACAATTGCAGCCAGAGTTCTAGCTGATGGCAGCTTGGGTCTGGGACGGATCTTGATCCATGCGGCATTTCAGGTTGTGTCCGGGAGCAGAGTGCCTTAGGGCCGGGACACAAAAAGTGTCCCTTTTCTCTGAGAAAGATAGCTCTGCCCCCCAGTTTCTTGATGTCAGTTTGGAGGAAGGTGTTGGCCCTGCAAAAAAAAGGGGCCAAAGGGGGCCCCAATGGGGGGTCCTAAAAAAGGGGTTTCGGTGGCAGTTGCGGTCTGCGAGGATCTTGCCTCATGCGGAATTTGAAGAGGCGGCAGTACGACTCCCAGGACATGGGGCCTACGATACAAATTGATGGCACTTTTCCACGTAAAGAAAAACTTAAGCCCCCAGATTCATGATGGCGGTTGTGGAGGGTTTTGGCCTACAAATTGCAATCAGAGTCCTGTCCGTTGATGCATCTTGCGTCAGCAAATATCTTGATCCATATGGAATTTCAGGTGGCGTCCGGGAGCAGAGTGCCTTAGGGCCAGGACACAAAAAGTGTCCCTTTTCTCTGAGAAAGAGAACTCTGCCCCCCCGTTTCGTGATGTCAGTTTGGAGGAGGGTTTTGGCCCTGCAAGGGCAGCCAGGGTCCCTGTCGGTGGCAGCTTGGGTCTGCGAGGAATCTTGATCCATACGGAATTTGAAGACGCAGCAGGAAGCAGAGTGCCTTAGGGCCGGGACACAAAAAGTGTCCCTTTTCTCTGAGAAAGAGAACTCTGCCCCCCAGTTTCTTGATGTCAGTTTGGAGGAGGGTTTTGGCCCTGCAAAGGCAGCCAGGGTCCTTCTTGGTGGCAGCTTGGGTCTGCGAGGAATCTTAATCCATGCGGAATTTCAGCATGCGGCTGTCAACTCCCAGATATGTGGCCTTCGATGCAAACAATGGCGCTTTTCCATGTGAAAGAAAACTCAGTCCCCCAGATGCATGATGCCAGTTTTTAGGAGGCATTTAGCCCTACAATTGCAGCCAGAGTTCTAGTTGATGGCAGCTTGGGTCTGGGAAGGATCTTGATCCATGCGGCATTTCAGGTGGCGTCCGGTGTTGCCTTTTCCCCCAGCCTGGAAAAGAAACTCGAGATCATTTTAGCAAGGAGGTAATATAAAAGGGGATCTTTATTTTGAAGGTCTTCAGGAGCAGTTATGGAAAGGTGTCCATAAAAGCCCAGCCCCTCCAGGGGTGAGTACATATTTATAGCTTTTAGGAAATTAGCATAATTAAGAGCACCAATAAGGAGAACAAGTGGCGATTCAATTCCCCCTCAGGTCCAGCCCCTTCCCTGGAGCCCCCCTCTCAGCACTGGCTGCACTCTGCTTATGAAAATGTACCTCAGAGTTGTTCTCGGCCTTGGTTCCCAGGAAGAACTGAGATAGGACAGGGCCTTGCAACCCCCTGGGGCTTGGAGCTCTGGAATTTGTTTTGTCTTTCTGCTTAGGGAAAGGCTATGGAAAGGTACTGGAAAAACTAGCTATTAATATAGTAGGCTACAGAGCCACAAAAATATGGGCAGAGAGTACAGAGAACATATAAAAGAAAAAAGGCAGAAACCAAACGGCATCATTCCCCCCTTTTTTAGAGACTAACAAGACTCTGTCTTGTCTAGTCTCTACTCTGCATTCAACCATACCTCTGGTTTATACAACTGGCTATCCCACTAGTTGTTACACAGATGCTAATTATAACTACAGTTACTATGAACATTTCTTTTATCTAGGTTCAGTTTGGTAACCATGAAGTGAGTGTACTGAAGATATTCAAGGTTCAGTAAGCTCTTTGAGAGTTACTTGGTGTAGAATTTGAGTTTGCTTTCAAATTTCAACCAAATTTCTAAAAAAATTTTTCATTCAGATTTGCATAAGAACAACAACTAGTGTCAATGATTTTGTGGCTAGTAGGAAATTAAGAGCTATTTTGTTTTGTCAACAGCCTTTAATATGATTAAACATGACATTTGGAATCACAGCTCCATGGGCACAGGGCCAATCTTTATCTTGGGGCAAAACTTACCAGGCCAGATTCTCAACTTTGACAAGTTGTCCTTATGAAGAGCTTTTGGATACATTTTGGACTAGAGTTACATGCAAATTTTAGGACCAAATTTGAATCACGGTTACCAACTGTACAGATAAGAGGTACAAAAGAACAGTTTAAATCATATCATCTCAATTTGTATCAGTCTCTGTTTTCTGGCTGTCTATGGAGCAGACGTCTTCTTAACTCTGGAGCAGTGAATTCAAGGCTCTCTGCCAGCAGCTTTGGATTTGGTGAGGGTAGTCAGGACTTGGAATGACTCTTTTTACTTAGCTCGTAAGATTACTGTCCCTTCATTCAACATAGACTCAGTCTCTAGGCTTGAATAGTTGCTAGTCTTCCTTCCTTCTAGATGACTTTGCTCAGTTCTAGATCTTTCATTGATATAATCAGTTCAGCTTTTTGTGATGGTACATTTGATGGTAACACTTTTCTCATGGTTACCTGGTTCGTGGTTGTTACTGCATAACCTGTCTTTTGTTTGCCATCTCGCATGAAGCTGCTCTCATCTGCATACAGCTCCCAGGCTGGCACATCTTTCAGGTCTGCTCTGCTGGAATAGGCTTCTTCCATGGTCTGCAAACAGTCAGACTTAAATACATTATCAGTTAGTGCTGGGAACAGACATACTAGGATTGACAGCAAACGTTTTCAGAATAACATTATCCAGTTTCAGTAGCATGGCATAGGGTCCATGTCTTCTATGTTCACAGAACAAACTTACAGTGGGTTGCATGCAACTGTTGGATGTATCAATTCTTGGCTGCTGGTTGGATGCAGCAATTTTCAGTTGCTGACTGCCCTAGTTCTCCAGTTTCAGGATTATTTTACATAATAGTAAAGAGTCCTTGGTCTTTTTTAATCACAAGGATACAGGAGAATGTCTTTTACAAAGTTAACTCAGTAAACCATTCTAAGATATTTGTTAACACAGGACTCTGCTTACTTATAGCATGCTTTAAGGGAGCCTAAAAAAGGCTTCTTGTTCTTTGGGCTCCGTGTTTCCCTTTTGAGTGCTTACCAGAGCAGACAAAGAGCGCTCGCTGCCCTCGCACGGCCGGGGACGGGCGCGGCATGCGGGCACCCCCGCCCAGGGGCACCCCCGGCTCGCCCGCGCTCGGCCCGTGCTGCTGCTCACAGCGGCTCTCGGGTGTCCTTAAAACAAGCTCGTTACTGTGGAAAGTGCGATAGGGCCGTTCCTGCTCTTAGATCTCACACTCCCGGCCCGCTCTGGGCCGGTGCGGGCGGGGCCCAGGAGCAGCGAGTGAGCCGGGCCGTGGCCGCGCAGCGGCGGCCCCGCCTCCGCCAGAGCAGGGCCGAAGCAGCGCAGCGGCAGCCCCGGTCCCGGTTCGCTTCCTGGGACCGCTCCCCCGCGCATCCTCCGGCCGTGACCAGGGCAATGGCAGGAATCACCTCCGCCCCTCTCAGAGCGGCTGGTGCCCCGCTTCTGTCACGGGGGAGTGACCGCCCTGCTCGCGGAGCCGTCCCGGAAGTCCGGGAGTCGCCCTTGCCTTAAAATCTTGGAAAAACTTTTTACAGATGGAACATAGAAAGTGGGGGCTTCTCCCCCTTCCCTTACAATGGTGCGAACCGAGCTTTCTCGGCCGTTCCACAAAACTTGCTGGAAGCGAGGATCTCTCCCTCGCCTCCCACTAAGGAGCAGGCTGGACACCCAGCCTCTCCACAGACCTGTAGGAAGCGAGGATTCTCACTCGCCTCCCACCAAGGAGCAGGCTGGGCACCCAGCCGCTCAACAAACCTGTAGGAAGTGGGAATCTCTCCCCAGCCTCCCACCAAGGAGCAGGCTGGACACCCAGCCGCTCCACAAACCTGTAGGAAGCGGGGCCCATCCCCCACCTCCTACCAAGAAGCAGACCAGGCCTCCCCCGGCCGCTCCATGCCCAGATGTCTCCAGGCCAGCTTTCAATTCAAATCGCATGTGCTAAACATGAAATAAACTTTCGCACTGTGATTTGCTTTTCTCTACCAGTGAACAATCTCAGCCGAGATCACACACCCGCCTCCTCCCCACCAGCCGATCTCTGGGGCAGGTTGGAAAATCGGCAACAGGAAAAACTTGGAGAAATGATTTCAAAAGCAAATTTCTCACCACCACGCCAGGTTGTCCTGGGATCGCTAACAATTACTGACTTTAAACAGATACACAATACATAAACAATACACACACATACAAACTACACACTACACAACGAAAAGAACCACCTTTATACTACCTCCTGTGGGATCTTGGAACCATGGTGTCTCGACCTCAGGCCCGTGGCAGGGAATTCTTTAGATTGCTGTCAGAAAGGAATTCCTTGCAGGATGTTTTCGGTCCAGAGGAAGGGTACAGGTTCTCGTGTCCCTTCTGGGTGTGCCAAATAACTGTTGCCTTTTCCCCCAGCCTGGAAAAGAAACTCGAGATCATTTTAGCAAGGAGGTAATATAAAAGGGGATCTTTATTTTGAAGGTCTTCAGGAGCAGTTATGGAAAGGTGTCCATAAAAGCCCAGCCCCTCCAGGGGTGAGTACATATTTATAGCTTTAGGAAATTAGCATAATTGATTAAGAGCACCAATAAGCGAGAACAAGTGGCGCATTCAATTCCCCCTCAGGTTCAGCCCCTTCCCTGGAGCCCCCCTCTCAGCACTGGCTGCACTCTGCTTATGAAAATGTACCTCAGAGTTGTTCTCGGCCTTGGTTCCCAGGAAGAACTGAGATAGGACAGGGCCTTGCAACCCCCTGGGGCTTGGAGCTCTGGAATTTGTTTTGTCTTTCTGCTTAGGGAAAGGCTATGAAAATGTACTGGAAAAACTAGCTATTAATATAGTAGGCTACAGAGCCACAAAAATATGTGCAGAGAGTAAAGAGAACATATAAAAGAAAAAGGGCAACCAACGCATCACCGGAGCACAGTGCCTTAGGCCGGGACACAAAAAGTGTCCCTTTTCTCTGAGAAGAGAACTTCTGCCCCCAGTTCTTGATGTCAGTTGGAGGAGGTTTTGGCCCTGCAAGGGCAGCCAGGGTCCTTGTTGGTGGCAGCTTGGGTCTGCGAGGAATCTTAATCCATGCGGAATTTCAGCATGCGGCTGTCAACTCCCAGATTTGTGGCCTTCGATGCAAACAATGCCGCATTTCCATGTGAAAGAAAACTCAGTCCCCCAGATGCATGATGCCAGTTTTTAGGAGGCATTTAGCCCTACAATTGCAGCCAGAGTTCTAGTTGATGGCAGCTTGGGTCTGGGAAGGATCTTGATCCATGCGCATTTTCAGGTTGTGTCGGGAGCAAGAGTGCCTTTAGGGCCGGACACCAAAAAGTGTCCTTCTCTGAGAAAGAGAGCTCTGCCCCCAGTTTCTTTTGATGTCAGTTTGGAGGAGGGTTTTGGCCCCTGTACGGGCAGCCAGGGTGCTTGTCGGTGGCAGCTTGGGCCTGTGAGGGATCTTGCTCCATGCGGAATTTGAAGAGGCTGCAGTCGACTCCCAGACAGGGGGCCTACGATACAAATGATGGCAACTTTTCCACGTGAAAGAAAACTTAGGCCCCCAGATTCATGATATCGGTTTTGTGGGGGGTTTTAGCCCTACAAATGCAACCAGATCCTGGTTGATGGCAGCTTGCGTCAGTGAATAATCTTGATCCATACGGAATTTCAGGTGGCGTCCGAGAGCACAGTGCCTTAGGGCCGGGACACAAAATGTGTCCCTTTTCTTTGAGAAAGAGAACTCTGCCCCACAGTTTATTGATGTCAGTTTGGAGGAGGGTTTTGGCCCTGCAAATGCAGTCAGTGTCTCCTTTTGTGGCAGCTTGGGTCTGGCGCGGATCTTGATCCATACGGAATTTGAAGACGCAGCAGGGAGAGAGTGCCTTAGGGCCGGGACCACAAAAAGTGTCCCTTTTCTCTGAGAAGAGAACTCTGCCCCCAGTTTCTTGATGTCCAGTTTGGAGGAGGGTTTTGGCCTGCAAGGGCAGCCAGGCGTCCAGTTGGTGCAGCTTGGGTCTGGGAAGGATCTTGATCCATGCGGCATTTCAGGTGGCGTCCGGGAGCAGAGTGCCTTAGGGCCGGGGACACAAAAAGTGTCCCTTTTCTCTGAGAAAGAGAACTCTGCCCCCCAGTTTCTTGATGTCAGTTTGGAGGAGGCTTTTGGCCCTGCAAGGGCAGCCAGGGTCCTTGTTGGTGGCAGCTTGGGTCTGCGAGGAATTTAAATCCATGCGGAATTTCCGCATGCGGCTGTCAACTCCCAGATATGTGGCCTTCGATTCAAACAATGGCGCTTTTCCATGTGAAAGAAAACTCAGTCCCCCAGATGCATGATGCCAGTTTTTAGGAGGCATTTAGCCTACAATTGAGCCAGATTCTAGGCTGATGGGCAGCTTGGGTCTGGGAAGGGATCTTGAGCATGCGGCATTTCAGGTGGCGTCCGGTGTTGCCTTTTCCCCCAGCCTGGAAAAGAAACTCGAGATCATTTTAGCAAGGAGGTAATATAAAGGGGATCTTTATTTTGAAGGTCTTCAGGAGCAGTTATGGAAAGGTGTCCATAAAAGCCCAGCCCCTCCAGGGGTGAGTACATATTTATAGCTTTTAGGAAATTAGCATGATTAAGAGCACCAATAAGGAGAACAAGTGGCGATTCAATTCCCCCTCAGGTCCAGCCCCTTCCCTGGAGGCCCCCTCTCAGCACTGGCTGCACTCTGCTTATGAAAATGTACCTCAGAGTTGTTCTCGGCCTTGGTTCCCCGGAAGAACTGAGATAGGAATGGGCTTGCACCCCGGCTTGGGAGCTCTGAATTTGTTTTGTTCTTTCTGCTTAGGGAAAGGCTATGGAAAGGTACTGGAAAAACTAGCTATTAATATAGTAGGCTACAGAGCCACAAAAATATGGGCAGAGAGTACAGAGAACATATAAAAGAAAAAAGGCAGAAACCAAACGGCATCATTCCCCCCTTTTTTAGAGACTAACAAGACTCTGTCTTGTCTAGTCTCTACTCTGCATTCAACCATACCTCTGGTTTATACAACTGGCTATCCCACTAGTTGTTACACAGATGCTAATTATAACTACAGTTACTATGAACATTTCTTTTATCTAGGTTCAGTTTGGTAACCATGAAGTGAGTGTACTGAAGATATTCAAGGTTCAGTAAGCTCTTTTGAGAGTTACTTGGTGTAGAATTTGAGTTTGCTTTCAAATTTCAACCAAATTTCTAAAAAAATTTTTCATTCAGATTTGGCATAAGAACAACAACTAGTGTTAATGATTTGTGGCTAGTAGGAAATTAAGAGCTATTTTGTTTTGTCAACAGCCTTTAATATGATTAAACATTACATTTGGAATCACAGCTCCATGGGCACAGGCCCAATCTTTATCTTGGGGCAAAACTTACCAGGCCAGATTCTCAACTTTGACAAGTTGTCCTTATGAAGAGCTTTTGGATACATTTTGGACTAGAGTTACATGCAAATTTTAGGACCAAATTTGAATCACGGTTACCAACTGTACAGATAAGAGGTACAAAAGAACAGTTTAAATCATATCATCTCAATTTGTATCAGTCTCTGTTTTCTGGCTGTCTATGGAGCAGACGTCTTCTTAACTCTGGAGCAGTGAATTCAAGGCTCTCTGCCAGCAGCTTTGGATTTGGTGAGGGTAGTCAGGACTTGGAATGACTCTTTTTACTTAGCTCGTAAGATTACTGTCCCTTCATTCAACATAGACTCAGTCTCTAGGCTTGAATAGTTGCTAGTCTTCCTTCCTTCTAGATGACTTTGCTCAGTTCTAGATCTTTCATTGATATAATCAGTTCAGCTTTTTGTGATGGTACATTTGATGGTAACACTTTTCTCATGGTTACCTGGTTCGTGGTTGTTACTGCATAACCTGTCTTTTGTTTGCCATCTCGCATGAAGCTGCTCTCATCTGCATACAGCTCCCAGGCTGGCACATCTTTCAGGTCTGCTCTGCTGGAATAGGCTTCTTCCATGGTCTGCAAACAGTCAGACTTAAATACATTATCAGTTAGTGCTGGGAACAGACATACTAGGATTGACAGCAAACGTTTCAGAATAACATTATCCAGTTTCAGTAGCATGGCATAGGGTCCATGTCTTCTTCATCAAGATCCTTCCCAGACCCAAGCTGCCATCAGCTAGAACTCTGGCTGCAATTGTAGGGCTAAATGCCTCTAAAAACTGGCATCATGCATCTGGGGGACTGAGTTTCTTTCACATGGAAATACGCCATTGCTTGCATCGAAGGCCACATATCTGGGAGTTGACAGCCGCATGCTGAAATTCCGCATGGATTAAGATTCCTCGCAGACCCAAGCTGCCACCAACAAGGACCCTGGCTGCCCTTGCAGGGCCAAAACCCTCCTCCAAACTGACATCAAGAAACTGGGGGGCAGAGTTCTCTTTCTCAGAGAAAAGGGACACTTTTTGTGTCCCGGCCCTAAGGCACTGTGCTCCCGGTGATGCCGTTTGGTTTCTGCCTTTTTTCTTTTATATGTTCTCTGTACTCTCTGCACATATTTTTGTGGCTCTGTAGCCTACTATATTAATAGCTAGTTTTTCCAGTACCTTTCCATAGCCTTTCCCTAAGCAGAAAGACAAAACAAATTCCAGAGCTCCAAGCCCCAGGGGGTTGCAAGGCCCTGTCCTATCTCAGTTCTTCCTGGGAACCAAGGCCGAGAACAACTCTGAGGTACATTTTCATAAGCAGAGTGCAGCCAGTGCTGAGAGGGGGGCTCCAGGGAAGGGGCTGGACCTGAGGGGGAATTGAATCGCCACTTGTTCTCCTTATTGGTGCTCTTAATTATGCTAATTTCCTAAAAGCTATAAATATGTACTCACCCCTGGAGGGGCTGGGCTTTTATGGACACCTTTCCATAACTGCTCCTGAAGACCTTCAAAATAAAGATCCCCTTTTATATTACCTCCTTGCTAAAATGATCTCGAGTTTCTTTTCCAGGCTGGGGGAAAAGGCAACAGTTATTTGGCACACCCAGAAGGGACACGAGAACCTGGTACCCTTCCTCTGGACCGAAAACATCCTGCAAGGAATTCCTTTCTGACAGCAATCTAAAGAATTCCCTGCCACGGGCCTGAGGTCGAGACACCATGGTTCCAAGATCCCACAGGAGGTAGTATAAAGGTGGTTCTTTTCGTTGTGTAGTGTGTAGTTTGTATGTGTGTGTATTGTTTATGTATTGTGTATCTGTTTAAAGTCAGTAATTGTTAGCGATCCCAGGACAACCTGGCGTGGTGGTGAGAAAATTTGCTTTTGAAATCATTTCTCCAAGTTTTTCCTGTTGCCGATTTTCCAACCTGCCCCAGAGATCGGCTGGTGGGGAGGAGGCGGGTGTGTGATCTCGGCTGAGATTGTTCACTGGTAGAGAAAAGCAAATCACAGTGCGAAAGTTTATTTCATGTTTAGCACATGCGAGTTTTGAATTGAAAGCTGGCCTGGAGACATCTGGGCATGGAGCGGCCGGGGGAGGCCTGGTCTGCTTCTTGGTAGGAGGTGGGGGATGGGCCCCGCTTCCTACAGGTTTGTGGAGCGGCTGGGTGTCCAGCCTGCTCCTTGGTGGGAGGCTGGGGAGAGATTCCCACTTCCTACAGGTTTGTGGAGCGGCTGGGTGCCCAGCCTGCTCCTTGGTGGGAAGCTGGGGAGAGATTCCCACTTCCTACAGGTTTGTGGAGCGGCTGGGTGCCCAGCCTGCTCCTTGGTGGGAAGGCGAGTGAGAAATCCTCGCTTCCTACAGGTCTGTGGAGAGGCTGGGTGTCCAGCCTGCTCCTTAGTGGGAGGCGAGGGAGAGATCCTCGCTTCCAGCAAGTTTTGTGGAACGGCCGAGAAAGCTCGGTTCGCACCATTGTAAGGGAAGGGGGAGAAGCCCCCACTTTCTATGTTCCATCTGTAAAAAGTTTTTCCAAGATTTTAAGGCAAGGGCGACTCCCGGACTTCCGGGACGGCTCCGCGAGCAGGGCGGTCACTCCCCCGTGACAGAAGCGGGGCACCAGCCGCTCTGAGAGGGGCGGAGGTGATTCCTGCCATTGCCCTGGTCACGGCCGGGGGATGCGCGGGGGAGCGGTCCCAGGAAGCGAACCGGGACCGGGGCTGCCGCTGCGCTGCTTCGGCCCTGCTCTGGCGGAGGCGGGGCCGCCGCTGCGCGGCCACGGCCCGGCTCACTCGCTGCTCCTGGGCCCCGCCCGCACCGGCCCAGAGCGGGCCGGGAGTGTGAGATCTAAGAGCAGGAACGGCCCTATCGCACTTTCCACAGTAACGAGCTTGTTTTAAGGACACCCGAGAGCCGCTGTGAGCAGCAGCACGGGCCGAGCGCGGGCGAGCCGGGGGTGCCCCTGGGCGGGGGTGCCCGCATGCCGCGCCCGTCCCCGGCCGTGCGAGGGCAGCGAGCGCTCTTTGTCTGCTCTGGTAAGCACTCAAAAGGGAAACACCGAGCCCAAAGAACAAGAAGCCGTTTTTAGGCTCCCTTAAACCATGCTATAAGTAAGCAGAGTCCTGTGTTAACAAATATCTTAGAATGGTTTACTGAGTTAAATTTGTAAAAGACCTTCTCCTGTATCCTTGTGAGTAAAAAAGACCAAGGACTCTTTACTATTATGTAAAATAATCCTGAAACTGGAGAACTAGGGCAGTCAGCAACTGAAAATTGCTGCATCCAACCAGCAGCCAAGAATTGATACATCCAACAGTTGCATGCAACCCACTGTAAGTTTGTTCTGTGAACATAGAAGACATGGACCCTATGCCATGCTACTGAAACTGGATAATGTTATTCTGAAAACGTTTGCTGTCAATCCTAGTATGTCTGTTCCCAGCACTAACTGATAATGTATTTAAGTCTGACTGTTTGCAGACCATGGAAGAAGCCTATTCCAGCAGAGCAGACCTGAAAGATGTGCCAGCCTGGGAGCTGTATGCAGATGAGAGCAGCTTCATGCGAGATGGCAAACAAAAGACAGGTTATGCAGTAACAACCACGAACCAGGTAACCATGAGAAAAGTGTTACCATCAAATGTACCATCACAAAAAGCTGAACTGATTATATCAATGAAAGATCTAGAACTGAGCAAAGTCATCTAGAAGGAAGGAAGACTAGCAACTATTCAAGCCTAGAGACTGAGTCTATGTTGAATGAAGGGACAGTAATCTTACGAGCTAAGTAAAAAGAGTCATTCCAAGTCCTGACTACCCTCACCAAATCCAAAGCTGCTGGCAGAGAGCCTTGAATTCACTGCTCCAGAGTTAAGAAGACGTCTGCTCCATAGACAGCCAGAAAACAGAGACTGATACAAATTGAGATGATATGATTTAAACTGTTCTTTTGTACCTCTTATCTGTACAGTTGGTAACCGTGATTCAAATTTGGTCCTAAAATTTGCATGTAACTCTAGTCCAAAATGTATCCAAAAGCTCTTCATAAGGACAACTTGTCAAAGTTGAGAATCTGGCCTGGTAAGTTTTGCCCCAAGATAAAGATTGGGCCTGTGCCCATGGAGCTGTGATTCCAAATGTAATGTTTAATCATATTAAAGGCTGTTGACAAAACAAAATAGCTCTTAATTTCCTACTAGCCACAAAATCATTAACACTAGTTGTTGTTCTTATGCAAATCTGAATGAAAAATTTTTTTAGAAATTTGGTTGAAATTTGAAAGCAAACTCAAATTCTACACCAAGTAACTCTCAAAAGAGCTTACTGAACCTTGAATATCTTCAGTACACTCACTTCATGGTTACCAAACTGAACCTAGATAAAAGAAATGTTCATAGTAACTGTAGTTATAATTAGCATCTGTGTAACAACTAGTGGGATAGCCAGTTGTATAAACCAGAGGTATGGTTGAATGCAGAGTAGAGACTAGACAAGACAGAGTCTTGTTAGTCTCTAAAAAAGGGGGGAATGATGCCGTTTGGTTTCTGCCTTTTTTCTTTTATATGTTCTCTGTACTCTCTGCCCATATTTTTGTGGCTCTGTAGCCTACTATATTAATAGCTAGTTTTTCCAGTACCTTTCCATAGCCTTTCCCTAAGCAGAAAGACAAAACAAATTCCAGAGCTCCAAGCCCCAGGGGGTTGCAAGGCCCTGTCCTATCTCAGTTCTTCCTGGGAACCAAGGCCGAGAACAACTCTGAGGTACATTTTCATAAGCAGAGTGCAGCCAGTGCTGAGAGGGGGGCTCCAGGGAAGGGGCTGGACCTGAGGGGGAATTGAATCGCCACTTGTTCTCCTTATTGGTGCTCTTAATTATGCTAATTTCCTAAAAGCTATAAATATGTACTCACCCCTGGAGGGGCTGGGCTTTTATGGACACCTTTCCATAACTGCTCCTGAAGACCTTCAAAATAAAGATCCCCTTTTATATTACCTCCTTGCTAAAATGATCTCGAGTTTCTTTTCCAGGCTGGGGGAAAAGGCAACACCGGACGCCACCTGAAATGCCGCATGGATCAAGATCCTTCCCAGACCCAAGCTGCCATCAGCTAGAACTCTGGCTGCAATTGTAGGGCTAAATGCCTCCTAAAAACTGGCATCATGCATCTGGGGGACTGAGTTTTCTTTCACATGGAAATGCGCCATTGTTTGCATCGAAGGCCACATATCTGGGAGTTGACAGCCGCATGCTGAAATTCCGCATGGATTAAGATTCCTCGCAGACCCAAGCTGCCACCAACAAGGACCCTGGCTGCCCTTGCAGGGCCAAAACCCTCCTCCAAACTGACATCAAGAAACTGGGGGGCAGAGTTCTCTTTCTCAGAGAAAACGGACACTTTTTTTGTCGTGGCCCTAAGGCACTCTGCTCCCGGACGCCACCTGAATTTTCCTAACAGGTTTTTTTTTTTTCCCCTCCATGCTTTTTCATAACATCAGAGGGCAAGAAATTCTCTTCTGGCTTCCAAAATCTCCTAGTTACTTTCCCCCTTCCTGCATCAGGCAAAATGGAGGATTATTAAGGTTTTTTTAACCAAATACTCTTTGAGGCAGGAAAAATTAAGAAGAGTAAGAGAAACAGTGCTGCTTTTGGGCATAGCTTCTTTGTACACTATTCTGGAAATAAAAAAACCCAACACCCATCATTCCCCCACCTCCCTCACCACCCCCCCCCCCCAATAAAAAAACAAAACAAACCCACATGCCTTACAAAACCAACCTGCAGAATGTTCAGTATTTCAAATGAGAACAAGCGTAGAGGGGACATCAAAAGATGGCTCCTCCTTAACCATTTGTGCATGCAGTGCTCTTCAATCATCTCCTACATTCTCCTTCTCCTACAACAAACAGCTGTCTTCAGAACTGCCTGTTCTCCAATCCAACCTTTCTGGGATGCTACTGTACGTTGCCTTAGTACGTGCTTCACTAGTCACTTAAATCACAGGATAACTTGACTAAACCATCAGTGGTAACTTTGCAGCTCTTCAAACTGCTTGAAAACTGAAACCTTGCACAAGGTTCAGACAAAGGAAAATCCAAAATGTGGACAGCATCTCCCTGCTGCTGCTACTGGAAGCCTTCAAGTCCACCACTGCAGTCTAAAACCTCCACTGATCATCTGAGTATTGCACAAGTTCTCCAAGGAAGACAACAACAAGGCTAAGGCACGCACACCAACGCTGATCAAAAGCACTTGATGCTCATGGAGAAAAATAAAGAACCTTTACTTTCCTAAAGACAAGGTGACTACTGCTAGTAGGAAAAAAACCAGATGTTCTGCAAAACCTATTTTCAGGCTTTTGCTAAGGTCACAGGACTGAGGAATACAGAAAGACCTGTCCCAATTTGGCAGAATGCCGCATCAACCGCTCCACTTTCTTCACCAAGCCCGCACCTAACATCATCTCCAAATCCTGAGCCCGTGCAGCTCTGGCCCCATTACCTAAGAAAAGAGCAACTCTGCAAGCAGTTGGCAAAGATGAACAACTTAGCATTACTGTGGCCGATGACATGCTCTGACCTTTTTTGCTTTCAGCTATGGATCTTCTACCTCCGAGCGTCGCACTGAAAAGCTCCTTGCCATTGAGCTCTTGCAGCACCTCCGCCAGCTTCGCTGCCAAACTCTTCAGCACCAGCGCAAGGTACCTGAAATCGGGAGCCAAAAAGAGGTGGTCAATGAAGGCAAGTTGCTCCCGCCGACAGGCAGCCTCCACATTCAGCGTCCCCTATGTCGCTCTCCCACCGTGGGGGACAAAATGCCTCGGCGGAGCGCGGCGCTGGGCGGCAGCGGCCGGCACGGCATGGAGCGCGCGCTGCCGGCTCGCTGCCGCCGGCGCCGCTGCGGGAACGGCCGATTGGCTGCAATGGGCCACGTGCGGCAAGGAGGGCAGCGGGGTAAAGGCGGGCACGCCTCATAGCCCCCCGGAAGGCCGGCCTCTGCTCCCCGCTCGGACCACCGTACGGGCAGTGCCAGGAGCCTCTCGCTGCGGCCGCCTCCGGCCGCATGCCAGAGCGCGCACTGCCCGGCCGGCGCCGCCGCTCCGCGGGCTCACACGGCGCCCGCCGGGCCGCTGCCGGCGGCGGGAGCCGAGCGACAGGAAGCGGATGCGCACAGCGCCACGCCCGCCCCGCCCCGCCCGCGGCCCCTCTCTCCTCGCGTGGGCCCGCCGCGCCTGCCCCGCAACGCCTGTGCTCCGCGCCACGCGGCACACGCGCGCCGCCGTTTCCGGCCGAGCCGCTGGCGAAGCCGGGGCACGGTCCTGCCGGGACAGCCTCGGCGGCTGCTGGCTTCCGGCAGCGCCGAGCAGCCGGTGAGCGCCGCCGCTTGGGAGCGCGCCCGGCGGGGGGCGAGGCAAAGGAGAGATGGAGGCGGTGCCAGTGGGCGGTGTCACACGGCCGATCCTGCCGCAGCCACCCCTTCCACGCCCCCTCGGCTGCTGTTGACTGCGGCCCCAGCCCTGCCCGCGCCAGCAGCGATGCGGCTTCGCAATTGGAGGGGTGGAGGGGAGGGGGGGGGGGGTAGGAGGGGGTGGGGGATGGGGGGGGCAGGGGCACACTGACACCCCGCAGCAAGTCCCTCCTGCTGGCAAAACTCATCCACATTCCACTTGTTTATGGCCAAAGAGAAGAACAGACTAGTCCCCTAACTATTTCAAGAAGGAGACAGGCCATGGGCCATTTGCCCTGGGCTTTCTCTAATCCTGCCGCCTTGTAGCCTCCTTCATATCCTAAGTTCCCGGCTGCATCTCCCTCTCCCTTTTCCCCACTGCCTGAGCTGATCGCTTATGGGATGCCGCACTCCAATATCGCCTCTCTTTGGTTTATATTAAAGAAAGAAAGAAAGAAGAAACTCGTCGTCATTCTATTCAGTTTTGTCCTCTTGCTCTAGCTTCAGGAATTTAACAGTGCCATGCCTGAGCAACAGTCTGTGGTGATTAGTAGCATTTGCAACAGCTAACAGCTTCTTCTCTTCCTTGCCTGTCTATCGCTTCCTAGCCCTGTCTGCAAGTGGATTCCCACGGTCTCTTTGGACAGACATATTCATCTTACTTCTCTCAGTCCCACACCTGCTTGGCGCTGCGTGGGTCCCCCTGGCACCACACCCCGCCCCCCCACCTACTCCCCAAACCTCTGCACACACACACACACACACACACACACCCCTGCGCTACACAGGCACGTAGCCAGCACACACTACTAGCACACACATACCCCCTCCACATACACATTCACGCCTACCCTGCACAACCCTGCCCCCGCACAACCCTGCAAACACACACCACCCCACACCCACTCCCACACGAGCTGCACTGCACGCAGCCGCCCCACCCTCACTGCCACGGCCGTCTGGCAGTGCTCGCTACTGACACGCTTCGCCATGCCTTGCATTGCTTTGCTATGCGGTCTGTAGCCTCGTCTCAGCCTTCCGCCCCTGCAGTGCCTTGCATTGACTTGCTCACTCATCCCCCTCGTGACCTCCCTTTCGATTTGTCCAGGTCCAGCTTTTCATTTCCTTCTCCTTCTAGGACTCTCATTGCCTTACAGAGCATCTTCCTTTTGCCCTTGAATCCTTCCATTGCTTCGCGTTATCTTTCTCGCCCCTCCCCCACCTGGAACTCAAGACGCCTTTTTCATGCCATTCCCGAGCCTTGCCCTCCTGCCCTGTCTGATTCGCCTATGATTCATAGTGCCAGTGTTGCTGGAGCAGATGTTATGACATCATGGGCTGGAAGAGTCCGGCAAGATTCTTCTGTCCTGACACCTTCTAGGTAGGTGCAATTGTTGGCCGTTCAATACTGCATGTGCATCAGTCCCTGGATGCTTTGTATCTTGGAGGAGGCCGTGCCATTTCTTTGGATTACCACTCTTCCGTAAAGAAAGCAAGTTTAGACGTGCACACTGGGTGGCCTCAAGGAATGAAGAGGCTTTTGCCAATAAGCAGTGCTCTGGCTTTGAGCTGCTCAACTGTCAGTGCAAAGGCAGATGCCAGGCTGTTGAGCATTTTGTCCTGGGAGCTTTAGTGTGTCAGCAGTCCCTGGTGCTGTTCCGTTTGCATCCTGACTCTGTGAGAGTGAAGGCTTCGGAAGGTAGCTAGAGCTGAGGAAGGAAAGTGCCGCGAGCAGGGTGTGTGCGGCTAGCTCGATGGGTGCAGCTGAAGCTGCAGACAGCAAGGGCATTATTAGCTGGCACTTGTGCCAGCTCTGTTTTTGCTAGATGTTTCCGAGTGGGCAGATTCAGCTAGAGTGGAAAGCATGTAGGGCAAAGGAGTTCGTCTTGCCGTTTGAGTGCGGTGCAAAGAAGGCTCCGCACTTGGGAGAGGAAGATCAGGCAAATCTTTTCGCGCTGGCAACAGGACGCTTGAGAGCAGGGACGTTTCCAAGGCGGCTCTAGCCTCGGAGAGGTTTCGAGCTGTCCTCGGAGCGTTTCCTTCTTTTGCGAGTCGACAGCGCCATCTTGTGGCTTTGGACTGCTAACGCAACATCGGCAGGGCAAGAGACTGTCAGGCCCGCTCCTCTTGCAGTGTGCACACTGCGCAAAGAAGCCCGGTTCCCTGCGGCTTCGCTCTTCGCCCAAAGTGACTTGGACACAACTGAAACTCAGCGACGGCATTCAGCTTTGCCGCTTTTCGCCGTCTCTGCTGCACGCATCCGCAGCGTGCTATGGACGGTTTTCCCTCAGCTCCTGGTACAGTGAGACACTCTCTTCTTCGCAGATGATTGCGAGCTGTGCATCTAGCTTGTCGCTCAGTGAGCTGTGCCAGGAAAGAAGCACTTGCAGCGTTAGTCTTTCAACGTCCGACACTTTCAAAGCAGCACCACAAAGCCGGGCGACGGGAAGGGGCGAAGAAGCAGACGTTCATTCCTGGCTCTTTTTCCTCGGCCAGCCGGCCAGCCGGATCTTTGGTCGTTGCGAGGCTAGAATGTGTGCGGCGCTCCTTCGCCGTGACAAGGGCCGTGCAGAGAGCGCCGGGCTGGGACGGGGCTTTGCAGGCGGTAAAGGAAAGAGGAGTGTTCCTGAAAAGTGGTGCAAATACGAGTTTGCTCAAGTTGCAGGGGAGAGCTGCGGGCAGCCTTATTATTCTGGCACAGGTGTCCGAGTGAGCCGCAGTCGAAAAGCTTTCCCTTGAGATTCAGAGGGCGAGAGGCGCAATACGGGCTGAGAAGCCAAGTTCGCTGTCAGAGCGTCTTTCGGCTGAAGCAAGGCTTAGCAGCGCTTGACTGCCGGCACAGTGTCCTCTGCGAGAAATAGAGCGCTATTCTCCACAGCGGAGAAAGAAATTGCCGTGGCTCACACAAGGCGTAGAACGAAGCCGCACGGTACAGGGCTTGTGTGCGCAGCGTACTGACGGCGTGAGGAGCGTGCCTGCCGCTGGCCGGCCAGCCGAATTCTCTTTGGCAGTGCTAAAGGAAAAGTTCAGCTAGAGCTGCTTGCGCCGCTACTTATTTCTCTTCCAGCCCCTCGGGGAAACAGCTGCTCCTACCTTTATGCTCCGAGAAGCAGAGAACACAATGACAGATGCAGCGGAGAAGGGAAGGAGAGAGTGCACCGTGTGAGCTTCAGTGTGCTTACGTGGGCAAGCGGAAAGTGAAGCCTGCAACTGCTTGTTACATCTTAAGAAGGAAAGGAGCGTTCTCAGCTGACTTTGAATGTGCATCGAGATTTTTGCTAGTCTTTTTCCCGTATCGGTTCACTGCCGCAAAGAGCCCGTTCCCTGCGGCTCGGCTCTTCGCCCAAAAGTGACTTGGGACACAACTGAAACTCAGCGACGGCATTCAGCTTTGCCGCTTTTTCGCCGTCTCTGCTTGCACGCATCCCCAGCCGTGCTATGGACGGTTTCCCTCAGCTCCTGGTACAGTGAGACACTCTCTTCTTCGCAGTGATTGCGAGCTGTGCCATCTAGCTTGTCGCTCAGTGAGCTGTGCCAGGAAAGAAGCCACTTGCAGCGTTAGTCTTTCAACGTCCGACACTTTCAAAGCAGCACCACAAAGCCGGGCGACGGGAAGGGGCGAAGAAGCAGACGTTCATTCCTGGCTCTTTTCCTCGGCCAGCCGGCCAGCCGGATCTTTGGTCGTTGCGAGGCTAGAATGTGTGCGGCGCTCCTTCGCCGTGACAAGGGCCGTGCAGAGAGCGCCGGGCTGGGACGGGGCTTTGCAGGCGGTAAAGGAAAGAGGAGTGTTCCTGAAAAGTGGTGCAAATACGAGTTTGCTCAAGTTGCAGGGAGAGCTGCGGGCAGCCTTATTATTCTGGCACAGGTGTCCGAGTGAGCCGCAGTCGAAAAGCTTTCCCTTGAGATTCAGAGGGCGAGAGGCGCAATACGGGCTGAGAAGCCAAGTTTGCTGTCAGAGCGTCTTTCGGCTGAAGCAAGGCTTAGCAGCGCTTGACTGCCGGCACAGTGTCCTCTGCGAGAG
>JAVTVJ010003344.1:0-12538 GCA_034509425.1 Eopsaltria australis
GGGGATACGTGGGATGTGTGCATGGATCCCCTGTGAGTGTGTGTGACATGACCAAGGTCTTTGGAAGCTTGGGGACCCCTGGGATGTGTGCATGGAGCCCCTGTGAGTGTGTGTGGCATCTCTGGTGTTCGGCACTCTGGGGATTCCCGGGATGTCCCCATGGAACCCGTGTGAGTGTCTGTAACATGCTGGCTCTTTGTCAGCCTTGGGTCTCCTGGGAAGTCGCCATGGAACTGTTGTGAGTGTCTGTGATATCCCAGTTGCTTGGAAGCCCGGGGTCTCCTGGGATGTCGCCTTTGATCAGCTGTGAATGTTTGTGACATCCTAGCTCTTTGGTTGACTGGGGACAGCAGGGAAGTCCCGATGGAGCCCCTATGAGTGTCTGTGACATCATGGCTGTTTGAGAGCCTGTGGACTTGTGGGATGTCAGTCTGGAGCCCCTGTGAGTGTCTGTGACATGCCGGTGCTTTGGCAGCCTGTGGATTCGAGGCATGTCCTCATGGAGCTGCTGGCATTGTCTGTGACATCCTGGCTCTTTGGCTCTCTGGGGGCTCCTGGGATGTCACTCTGTAGCCCCTGTGAATGTCTGTGACATCCCAGCTGTTGAGGAGTCTGGGCATAGCTGGCATGTCTGCATGGATCCCCTGTGAGTGTCGGTGACATGCCGGCTCTTTGGCAGCCTGGGCACTGCTGGCATGATGCGATGGAGCAGCTGTGAGTGTCTGTGACATCCCTGCTCTTTGGAAGACAGGGTAAGGCAGGGATGTGCGCATGGGGCCTCTTTGGGTAACTGTGACATACTGTCTCTTTGGCAGCCTGGGGACTCCTGCGATGTCCCCATGGAGGCCCTGTGAGTGTCTTTGACATCCCTGCTCTTTGGCCTTGTGGGGATTGCGGGCATAAGCCGTTGAAGCCTTGGAGTGTTGTGAGGTGCTGGCTCTTTGGCTGCCTGGAAAGTCCGGGGATTGTCACCATGGAATCCCTTGGAATTTCTGTGACATCTTAGCTCCTTGGAAATCTGGGGACTGATGGCGCGATCAGCATGGACGCGCCGTGAACTCTGGACATCTGGGCTCTTAGCAGGCAGGATCACATGGGATGTGGCCTATGTAGCCCATGTGAGTTCTGTGGCATGCCAGGTTTTGGAAGCTTGCGGACTCCTGGATTTCACCATTGCGAGCCCGCTGTGAGTGTCTGTGACATCGTGGCCTCTTTGGGAGCCTGGAACACTCCTGGGATGTCACTCTTGAGCACCTGTGAGTGTGTGTGACATGCCGCGCTCTTTGGCAGTCTGTGGATTCATGGGGTGTCTGCATGGAGCTCCTGCTAGTGTGTGTTGCATCCTGGCTCTTTGTCACTCTGGGGGCTCCTGGGATGGCAGTCTGGAGCCCCTGTGAATGTCTGTGACTTTCAGTCTCTTGGGGAGCCTGGGGATACGTGGGATGTGTGCATGGATCCCCTGTGAGTGTGTGTGACATGCCGGCTCGTTGGCAGCTTTGGAAATCCTGGCATTTCTGTGTGGAGCCCCTGTGAGTGTCAGTGACATGACCAAGGTCTTTGGAAGCTTGGGGACCCCTGGGATGTGTGCATAGAGCCCCTGTGAGTGCGTGTGGCATCTCTGGTGTTTGGCACTCTGGGGATTCCCGGGATGTCCCCATGGAACCCGTGTGAGTGTCTGTGACACGCTTGCTCTTTGTCAGCCTTGGGTGTCCTGGGAAGTCGCCATGGAACTGTTGTGAGTGTCTGTGATATCCCAGTTGCTTGGAAGCCCGGGGTCTCCTGGGATGTCGCCATGGATCAGCTGTGAATGCTTGTGACAGCCCGGCTCTTTGGGTGATTGGGGACAGTAGGTAAGTCCCGATGGAGCCCCTGTGAGTCTGTGACATCGTGGCTGTTTGAGAGCCTGTGGACTTGTGGGATGTCAGTCTGGGGCCCCTGTGAGTGTCTGTGACATCGTGGCTGTTTGAGAGCCTGTGGACTCATGGGATGTCAGTGTGGAGCCCCTGTGAGTGTCTGTGACATGCCGGTGCTTTGGCAGCCTGTGGATTCGAGGGATGTCTCCGTGGAGCTGCTGGCATTGTCTGTGACATCCTGGCTCCTTGGCACTCTGGGGGCTCCTGGGATGTCACTCTGCAGCCCCTGTGAATGTCTGTGACATCCCAGCTGTTGAGGAGTCTGGGCATAGCTGGCATGTCTGCATGGATCCCCTGTGAGTGTCGGTGACATGCCGGCTCTTTGGCAGCCTGGGCACTGCTGGCATCACCCGATGGAGCAGCTGTGAGTGTCTGTGACATCCCTGCTCTTTGGAAGACAGGGTAAGGCAGGGATGTGCGCATGGGGCCCCTTTGGGTAACTGTGACATGCTGTCTCTTTGGCAGCCTGGGGACTCCTGCGATGTCCCCATGGAGGCCCTGTGAGTGTCTTTGACATCCCTGCTCTTTGGCCTTGTGAGGATTGTGGCATAAGGCCGTTGAAGCCTTGTGAGTGTCTGTGAGGTGCTGGGTCTTTGGCTGCCTGGAAAGTCCGGGGATGTCACCATGGAATCCCTTGGAATTTCTGTGACATCTTAGCTCCTTGGAAATCTTGGGACTGCTGGGGTATCAGCATGGACGCCGCGTGAAAGTCTGTGACATCTGGGCTCTTAGGCAGGCAGGGATCACATGGGATGTGGCTATGGAGCCCATGTGAGTTTCTGTGGCATGGCAGGTTTTTGGAAGCTTGGGGACTCTTGGGATTTCACCATGGAGCCACTGTGAGTGTCAGTGACATCGTGCTCTTTGGGCAGCCTGGCACACTTCCTGGGCATGTCACTCTTGAGCACCTGTGAGTGTGTGTACATGCCTGCTCTTTGGCAGTCTGTGGATTCATTGCGGTGTCTGCATGGCCAAGCTTCCTGCTAGTGGTGTTGCATCTGGCCTCTTGTCACTCTGGGGGCTCCTGGGATGGCAGTGTGAGCCCCTGTAATGTCTGCTGACTTTCAGTTTCTCTTGGGGGCCTGTGGATACGTGGGATGTGTGCATGGAGCCCCTGTGAGTGTGTGTGGCATCTCTGGTGTTCGGCACTCTGGGGATTCCCGGGATGTCCCCATGGAACCCGTGTGAGTGTCTGTAACATGCTGGCTCTTTGTCAGCCTTGGGTCTCCTGGGAAGTCGCCATGGAACTGTTGTGAGTGTCTGTGATATCCCAGTTGCTTGGAAGCCCGGGGTCTCCTGGGATGTCGCCATTGATCAGCTGTGAATGTTTGTGACATCCCGGCTCTTTGGGTGATTAGGGAAAGTAGGGAAGTCCCGATGGAGCCCTCTGTGAGTGTCTGTGACATCGTGGCTGTTTGAGAGCCTGTGGACTCGTGGGATGTCAGTCTGGAGCCCCTGTGAGTGTCTGTGACATGCCGGTGCTTTGGCAGCCTGTTGGATTCGACGCCATGTCGTCCATGGGAGCTGCTGGCATTGTCTGTGACATGCTGGCTCTTTGGCGCTCTGGGGGCTCCTGGGATGTCACTCTGCAGCCCCTGTGAATGTCTGCGACATTCCAGCTGTTGAGGAGTCTGGGCATAGCTGGCATGTCTGCATGGATCCCCTGTGAGTGTCGGTGACATGCCGGCTCTTTGGCAGCCTGAGCACTGCTGGCATGACCCGATGGAGCAGCTGTGAGTGTCTGTGACATCCCTGCTCTTTGGAAGACAGGGTAAGGCAGGGATGTCCCCATGGGGCCCCTATGGGTAACTGTGACATGCTGGTTCTTTGGCAGCCTAGGGACTCGAGGGATGTTCCCATGGAGGCCCTGTGAGTGTCTTTGACATCCCTGCTCTTTGGCCTTGTGGGGATTGCGGGCATAAGGCCGTTGAAGCCTTGTGAGTGTCTGTGAGGTGCTGGCTCTTTGGCTGCCTGGAAAGTCCGGGGATGTCACCATGGAATCCCTTGGAATTTCTGTGACATCTTAGCTCCTTGGAAATCTGGGGACTGCTGGGGTATCAGCATGGAAGCCGCGTGAAAGTCTGTGACATCTGGGCTCTTAGGCAGGCAGAAATCACATGGGCTGTGGCTATGGAGCCCATGTGAGTTTTTGTGGCATGGCAGGTTTTTGGAAGCTTGGGGACTCCTGGGATTTCCCCATGGAGCCGCTGTGAGTGTCTGTGACATCGTGGCTCTTTGGGAGCCTGGACACTCCTGGGATGTCACTCTTGAGCACCTGTGAGTGTGTGTGACATGCCGGCTCTTTGGCAGTCTGCGGATTCATGGGGTGTCTGCATGGAGCTCCTGCTAGTGTGTGTTGCATCCTGGCTCTTTGTCACTCCGGGGGCTCCTGGGATGGCAGTCTGGAGCCCCTGTGAATGTCTGTGACTTCCCATCTCTTGGGGAGCCTGGGGACACCTGGGATGTGTGCATGGATGCCCTGTGAGTGTGTGTGACATGCCAGCTCTTTGGCACCTTGGGGATCCCTGGGACGTGTGCATGGAGCCCCTATGAGTGTGTCTGGCATCTCTGGTGTTTGGCACTCTGGGGATTCCTGGGATGTCCCCATGGAACCCGTGTGAGTGTCTGTGACATGCTGGCTCTTTGTCAGCCTTGGGTCTCCTGGGAAGTCGCCATGGAACTGTTGTGAGTGTCTGTGATATCCCAGTTGCTTGGAAGCCCGGGGTCTCCAGGGATGTCGCCATTGATCAGCTGTGAATGTTTGTGACATCCCGGCTCTTTGGGTGATTGGGGACAGCAGGGAAGTCCCGATGGAGGCCCTGTGAGTGTCTGTGACATCGTGGCTGTTTGAGAGCCTGTGGACTCGTGGGATGTCAGTCTGGAGCCCCTGTGAGTGTCTGTGACATGCCGGTGCTTTGGCAGCCTGTGGATTCGAGGGATGTCTCCATGGAGCTGCTGCCATTGTCTGTGACATCCTGGCCCTTTGGCACTCTGGGGGCTCCTGGGATGTCACTCTGCAGCCCCTGTGAATGTCTGTGACATCCCAGCTGTTGAGGAGTCTGGGCATAGCTGGCATGTCTGCATGGATCCCCTGTGAGTGTCGGTGACATGCCGGCTCTTTGGCAGCCTGGGCACTGCTGGCATGACCCGATGGAGCAGTTGTGAGTGTCTGTGACATCCCTGCTCTCTGGAAGACAGGGTAAGGCAGGGATGTCCGCATGGGGCCCCTTTGGGTAACTGTGCCATGCTGTCTCTTTGGCAGCCTGGGGACTCCTGCGATGTCCCCATGGAGGCCCTGTGAGTGTCTTTGACATCCCTCCTCTTTGGCCTTGTGGGGATTGCGGGCATAAGGCCGTTGAAGCCTTGCGAGTGTCTGTGAGGTCCTGGCTCTTTGGCTGCCTGGAAAGTCCGGGGATGTCACCATGGAATCCCTTGGAATTTCTTTGACATCTTAGCTCCTTGGAAATCTGGGGACTGCTGGGGTATCAGCATGGAAGCCACGTGAAAGTCTGTGACATCTGGGCTCTTAGGCAGACAGGGATCGCATGGGCTGTGGCTATGGAGCCCATGTGAGTTTCTGTGGCATGGCAGGTTTTTGGAAGCTTGGGGACTCCTGGGATTTCCCCATGGAGCCGCTGTGAGTGTCTGTGACATCGTGGCTCTTTGGGAGCCTGGACACTCCTGGGATGTCACTCTTGAGCACCTGTGAGTGTGTGTGACATGCCGGTGCTTTGGCAGTCTGTGGATTCGAGGGATGTCTCCATAGAGCTGCTGGCATTGTCTGTGACATCCTGGCTCTTTGGCACTCTGGGGGCTCCTGGGATGTCACTCTGCAGCCCTGCTGCCATCTTGAGGGCCCCAGGCCTCGATCCTCACCGTGCTCAGCCCAAGGCCATGCAAAAGCACATTGTAAAAACACACACACACAAAGTGCCCTAGGATTCCAAGGTTGAACCTTTGTCTCTGGCGTCAGTTTGCTTGAAGAGTCTGGAAGAGCTTCTAAAATCACCATGAGAAAAGAGCACGAACAACTTCTGCTTTGGCACTACCTCAAGGCTTTGAGGGACAGGCTTTGTGGTCCATGCTCGCTCACTGGGACACACAGAAAGCGTTGAAATCATAAAAAGAGTCAAAAGCCCTTAGGAATTGGAAGGAAAACCTGAGGAAGTGGCAGCTGGCACCTCAGAAACAAGAGGAGCAAAAGCCAATCTTCTACCCGAGAGCTGCCTGGGCGGGGGCAATTCTTCCAATTGCATAAGCGTGGCCACGGCTAGAAAGGGCAGCGAGCAGATGAATTTAGCTTCTCCTGCCAGCCCCTGAAATGCCAGTTGGCATTTGTGTGCACAGGGGATTCTGCTTCAAACTCGGAACTTGCGCAGCTGCTCCTTGGGCGCTGCTTGCACATGGGGAGGGTCCCTGGGGAGCAGACTACAACACCCTTGGAATGCAGACACCGACCCCTGGGTGCAGTGGTTCCAGTGCGCCTATTCAAGTTTCTGACCAAATGCCAGCACACTTACTAAAATTCACCTGATGTTTGCTGTGAGATGAGGATTAGGAGTAGGCAAAGCAGGCTCAATCTTTATAAAGAAAGTTTATTAACACACCTAAGACAAAGAAAAAAATAAGAAAAATCAGAACAAACTCCTCAGACCACCCCTCCTTCCCCCACCTCTCCATTTCATTCTCCCTGACAACATACAAAAAGACAACACTTTGACCTCCAGTGAGTTTACCATCTCTGAAATAGCTCTTCTTTCAGTTCAATTAGGGAGAGAAGTCTCTTTGGTTTACACCATGGATTTTCTGTAGGAAAAAGTACAGTTTTTTATGAGTCTTCAGCCTCACCATCAGATGCCACCCGGAAGAAAGATCTGCTGAATGGTGGATCCCCTCCCACACCAGCAGCCTTCCCACAGCCACTGTGGTGGGTCATGAACAGCCCATGGGGTACCTTTTTAAGGATGCACAGTTCAATTGCAGCAACAAAGAAAATCCCTTCTTCTGTGCTGAGCAACACAGGCTCTCCTGACAACTCAGATTCTCTGGCATTCCCCTGGGACCAGGGCTCTGGGTCACAGCCTCTCCTCTCTCTTGCTTCAAGTTTCTCATCAGGCTGTACTTATTTCAACACCTACTTGTCTTTACCCAGGTATTTCAGTTCACTGGCTGCAATTAGAACCTCACATCCCACCCTTGGACTATTTCTTCATATATTACAGGGAATTTATTAGCTCAGTCCCAACCATGGTTCTCCAAAAGAATTTTCAGCTTCCCTCTCAAAACACTTCCCATACACCTCCTTCTAGGCATCGGTTCTGCTTTCCTCACTGACTGTAAAGTCTCTATGTTGTATTTATGTAGATGTCCTCACTCGGTCCTCTCTCTCATCCATCCAAGGAAGGATGGGTGTCTGCAAGTTCAGTCCAGGCATGGATAGAGTTAATCTCTCTCTCTCTGGCAGTGTGACGATCACCTGCTCTCTGCCGGGCTGTTTGAAAAGGTCTGAGCTGGATGGCAGAAGCTCTCAGAGTCTCTGTGCCTGGCTCTGTGAAGCTGGCTCAGCCTGGTAGGGCCGGCCGGGCCCGGGGTGACAGGGCAGGGCCTGGCCCGAGCTGGATGGAGTCTGGCCCGGTCCTTGCCTGGCCCGGAGCAGGGGCCTGGCCCTGTCTGGTGTAGCTGACACACCAGCTGAGCTGTATCTGCTGAAAATTCCATCTGCTTCCTCCCCCACGCCCAGCTGCAGCTGCACAGCCGCCCTAAACCTCCCTTCCCCCCTCCCTCCTTTGGAAGGACTGGGGGCGACAGCGCCTTACCGGGGAGAGAAGCAGGAAGATGCTCCTCCCTACACTACAGCAGGCAAAAAGAGGAAGAGGCTCAGAGGCTCTCTGATTATAGATGGTTTTTCCTCGAAGGTGGATCAACTTTTTAATTGCTTTAACTCCATATCAGTCCTTAAAACTCCCTGGTTATTGGCTCTCTCTCTCAGGAAGGAAGTTGTATCACTTCCTGCAGCATCGGTCACTTCCTAGATTTTGACTCCTCCTGACTAACCCAGGAGAGCGGAAAAATGGGGTAAAAATGGAGATTTTTGGGGTAACAAGGCCAGAATTAGGGGGTCCAGAGTTTGGGGTCACCATGAGAATTTTAAGAGCATTTTAGGGATTTATGGAGGTTTTTGGGGTCTGTCCCCTCCCAGCACCACCGTCGATGTCTCCAGCCCAGGTGAGCCCCAAAATCAGGGTCCAAAATGGGGTAAAAAATGGAGATTTTGCAGTATGGGGGTGGAGTGTCCAGAATTTTGGGTCTCTACAAGGGGTTTGGGGGCATTTTAGGGACATTTTGAGGATTTTTGGGGGGCAAAAATCATCAGGCAGTACCTGATGTTCCCAGCCCAGCTGAACCCCAAAATTTGGGTCCAAAATTGGGAGAAATTGGATATTTTGGGCTGTGGGTGGAGTGTCTAGAATTTGGGTCACCATGAAGGATTTGGGAGAATTTTAGGTTTTTTTGGGGGCATTTTGGAGTTTTTGGTGGCTCTCCCCTCCCAGCGCCGCCGCTGCCGTCCCCACCCCAAGTCAGCCCCAAAATTGGGGAAAAAATGGGGGGAAAATGGTGGGTTTGGGGTGTGGGTGGGATGTCCTGAATTTGGGGTCACCATGATGGATTTGGGGGCATTTTTGGGGTTTTGGGGGGCTGTCCCTGCCCAGTGCTGCCATCGATGTCCTCAGCCCAGGTGAGCCCCAAAACTGAGGTCCAAAATTGGGGTAAAATCAGAGATTTAAGCGTGGGGGGTGGGGTGTGCAGAATTTCGGGTCACCATGAGAGTTTTGGGGGAATTTTGGAGAGTTATAGGGAGGTTTCTGGGCACTGTCCCCAGCCAAGGTCAGCCCCAAAATCGGGGTCCGAAATGAGGTAAAAATGGACATTTTTGGGGTAACGAGGCCAGAATTGGGTTGTCCAGAATTTGGGGTCACCATGAGAGTTTTAGGGGGGTTTTGGGGGCATTTGGGGGCATTTCTGGGGTTCTTGGGCACTCTCCCCACCCAAGATCAGCCCCAAAATCAGGGTCCGAAATGGGGTAAAAATAAAGATTTTTGGGGTAATGGGGCCAGAATTTGGGTCTCCACGAGGGATTTGGTGCATTTTGGGGCTGTTTTGGGGCTGTTTTGGGGGCGTTTTGGGGGTTTTTAGGAAGGTTTTTTGGGGCATTTAAGGGGGTTTTAGGGAGGTTTTTCAGGGCTGTCCACAACCCAGGTCAGCCCCAAAATCAGGGTCCAAAATGGGGTAGAAATTGAGATTGTTGGGGAAACAGGGTCAGAATTGGGGTGTCAAGAATTTGGGGTCACCAAGAGGCATTTGGGGGAATTTGGGGAATTTTTAGGGAGGTTTCTGGGGGCATTTTGGGGGTTTTAGGAGAGGTTTTTGGGCACTGTCCTCGCCCCAGGTCAGTCCCAAAATTAGGGCCCAAAACAGGGGAAAAGTGGGGATTTTTGGAGTAATGAGGGAAGTACTGGGGTGTCCAGAATTTGGGGTCACCAGGAGGAATTTGTGGGGATTATTGGGGGCATTTGGGGGGTTTTAGGGAGGTTTTGGGGGCATTTTGGGGTTTTTAAGGAAGTTTTTCAGGGCTGTCCCCAACTCAGGTCAGCCCCAAAACCGAGGTCCAAAATGGGGTCGAAATGGAGATTTTTGAAGTAATGAGGGAAGAATTGGGATGTGCAGAATTTAGGTTCACCATGAGGACATAGTCTGGAGGATTTTTGTGTTACAGGAGGATTTGAGGGAGTGTTGTCTCTTTGCACTCTGAAAGCCAAGAAAGAATGATCTATCACCTCAAAACAACTAAATCCCACTAAAACCAATTAAGCCTTAAACCAAAATGGTTCACTTCCACCTCCAAAAATCCCAATCCCACCCAAAAATTACTCAATTCCAATCTTCTTCCCCTTCTTTACTCTGTCTTTAATCTGTTTTTACTCTGTCTTTATTCAGTCTTTATTCCATTTTCTCTTTACTTTCTCTCTTGACTCCCTCTCTTTACTCTCTCTTGATTCTTTCTTTACTCTCTCTTTACTCTCTTTATTATCTCTCTTCCCTTTTTTATTCTCTCTTTACTCTCTTTACTCTCTTTATTATCTCTTTCTCTCTTTACTCTCTCTTTATTATCTCTTTACTCTCTCTCTTACTCACTTCTCTATTCCCTGTTCTCTCTCTTTATTCTCTTTACTGTCTCTCTTTACTCTTTCTCTTTACTCTGCCTCTTTACTCTCTCTTTATTCTTTCTCTTTATTCTCTCTATTCTGTCTTTACTCTCTCTATTCTCTTTTAATTCACTCTTTACTCTCTATTCTCTCTTCACTCTCTCCATTCTCTCTTTCCTCTCTCTATTCTCTCTTTCCTCTCTCTATTCTCTCTTTCCTCTCTCTATTCTCTCTTTCCTCTCTCTATTCTCTCTTTACTCCCTCTATTCTCTCTTTACTCTCTCAATTCTCTCTATTCTGTCTCTATTTTCTCTTTCCTCTCTCTGTTCTCTCTATTCTGTCTCTATTCTCTCTTTCCTCTCTCTGTTCTTTTTCCTCTCTATTCTCTCTTTCCTCTATTCTCTCATTACTCCCTCTATTCTCTCTTTCCTCTCACTATTCTCTCTTTACACTCTCTATTCTCACTTTACTCTCTCTGTTCTCTCTTTCCTCTCTCTATTCTCTCTATTCTCTTTTTATTCTCTTTCCTCTCTCTATTCTCTCTTTCCTCTATTCTCTCATTACTCCCTCTATTCTCTCTTTCCTCTCACTATTCTCTCTTTACACTCTCTATTCTCACTTTACTCTCTCTGTTCTCTCTTTCCTCTCTCTATTCTCTCTATTCTCTTTTTATTCTCTTTCCTCTCTCTATTCTCTCTTTCCTCTATTCTCTCATTACTCCCTCTATTCTCTCTTTCCTCTCACTATTCTCTCTTTACACTCTCTATTCTCTCTTTACTCTCTCTGTTCTCTCTTTCCTCTCTCTATTCTCTTTTTATTCTCTCTTTCCTCTCTCTATTCTCTCTTTACTCTCTCGCTCTCTCCCCGCAGCCGAGCGGGGCTGGCGGGAGCAATGGCGGCGCCGCTCCCTCAGCGCCGCCCCGGCCCCGGCTCAAGGGCCCGAGCCCCGGCCCCGGGCTCTGGCCCCGTGGCGCCGCAGAGCCCAGGGGGACACGGGCAGGGCACTCGGCGCCATCGCCGCCAGCCCCGAAGCCCCTTTGGAAGCCGGCCCGGGGCTCGGCCCCGCTCCTCCAAGGCCCTGCTGGGCTCCAGCTGCTGCTCGCCGCTGCCTGCGGATCTTGTGTTCGGCCCGAGCGGCCTTTCTTTGCAGCCGGGCTGCTGAGGAGCGCTCGGCAAATGGCACTGCCAGCCCAGTGCTTCAAGGCATCGGCCCGCTGCTTCCTTTGTGCTCTGCCTCACGCCGCTCTTTGCTTGCGCTTTTAGAGCCGGCCTGGCAAGAGAAGCCCCCCAGGAGAGCGGAGCCTGCTCCAAGATCCCACATCCTGGCCCTGAGCAAGGCATGGAACAGCTCACACTGCTGAAAAGATTCCAGCTCTTCTCAGGGCACACACAAAGCTGAAACTGTTTCACCTGCTCTTTGCTGGTCCATCTCTCTATAAAAGAATTCCCTGAAATGTCAGGTTTCAAGAAAATGTCCTACACTGATGTTTCCTGTGCTGGTGAGAGCCTTTGAAAGCCAGCCTTGTGCCTGCCCTCTCTGCTGCTGTAGTTCCATGGCCAGAGGTTGTTGTCTCTTAGCCTTGCCATGGGCAGGCCGGTGTTCAGCCATCTCCGGGACAGCAGGGCCCCACGCCATGTCCCTGTCACCTGGGAAGGCAAAATCCATCCCTGCAAATGTCCCCCCTTGCTCCTCCTTGCCAGGCATTTGGCCCTGGCAGTAGGGTTTGCTGCTGCTTGCTGCAGGAAAAAGGAGACCCCTGAGACACTTGGGAGCCAAATGGAACCAAGGAAACCACAGTGACACCGTGGGGCCTGATGGAACCAAATAGCCATTGTGACACAGCAGGGCCACATGGAGCCAAGGAGTCCAAAGGTCTAAAACATTCCTTGCATGGCTCTGCCTTAGGGAAGGGGAACCTCCTTGGTGGTACCTTGGGCTTGGCACACACTTGAGGAGGGTGTCTGTTTTCAGTTGGGAAACTTAGGAGTTTTAGATTGCATAAAAAAAAAAAAAAGAAGGAAAGCCCTCTTTGCCTGAGTGCAGCCAGCTCTCCGAGCAAAGCAGGTCCCAGGTGAGTGAGCAGAGACCTCCTTAGGAGAGACCCTGGATCAATATTAACACAGAATACTGCAATCACCATTTAATTCTCTTCCAGCAATACCAGATTCCGACAAAGCACAACACGATGATGAACTCCAAAAGAAGCAGGCCTGCCACTATCTGTAGCAAACATGGTGTTTCCAAACATCAACCCCTTCTGATGCCCTTCTGGGAATCAGGAACATGTGCTGTGGTGCCGGCTGCATCTGTGGGATCAGTGGGGAGCGTGAGCCCGTGCTGTGCTGCACTGCTGAGCTGGCAGCACGGTGCCTACGGCCAGGACGTTCTCTGTTGCCCCAGAGCTGGGGCCTGCAGGCACC
>JAVTVJ010003345.1:0-24423 GCA_034509425.1 Eopsaltria australis
TTTTGGAGCCATTTTTGAGCCATTTTTTGGATCATTGTTTTGGGCCATTTTTAGGTCAATTTTGGGGCCATTTTTGAGCCATTTCTGGGTCATTTTTTGGGGCTGTTTTAAAGGCTATTTTTGGTGCAATTTCTGGGTCATTTATTGGGGATGTTTTGCATCATTTTACAGCCAATTTTGGGTCATTTTTGGGCCATTTTTGGGGCCCTTTTCGGGCCTTTTTTGGGTCATTTTTGAGCCGTTTTTGGGTCTAGTTTTAGGACTATTTCTGGGTGATTTTCGGAGAGCTTTTGGGCCTGTATTTGGGTCAATTTTTGAGTCATTTTTGGGCGATTTATGGGCCATTTTGGGGTGATTTTTGGGTCATTTTTTGGGCTATTTTGGGCCTATTTTTCAGTGATTTATAAGCGGAATTTTGGGTTATTTTACGGCCCATTTTGGCTCATTTTGGAGGCCATTTTTAGGGCCATTTTGGGGCTATTTTTGGGTCAATTTTGGGCCAATTTTTGGGTTATTTTTGGACCATTTTGGGGGCCTTTTAGGGGCTATTTTTAGGGCCTTTTAGGGTCTATTTTTTGGGCAATTTTTGGGCCATTTTGGGTCATTTTTAGGTCATTTCTATGGGGCTATTTCGAGCCTTGTTTGGGGTCATTTATAGGGGAAATTTTAGATCATTTTATGGCCAATTTTGAGTCATTTTTAGGGCCATTCTTGGGGCCATTTTTGGGGCCATTTATGGTGCTATTTTGGGATCATTTTGGGTCATTTTTGTGTTTATCTTTCCGTCATTTTTGAGCCATTTTTGGGTAATTTTAGGGCCATTTTTGTGTCATTTAGGGCACTATTTTTGGGCCATTTTGGGGTGATTTTTAGGGCTATTTTTGGGTAATTTTTGAGCCATTTTTGGGGCTATTCTGGGCCTATTTTTGGGTCATTTTTAAGGCCATTTTTAGGGCCATTTTCAGAGCCATTTTGGGCCCACTTTTGAGTCATTTTTTGGTCATTTTTAGGGCCAGTTTTGGGTCAATTTGGGGCCATTTTTGGGTCATTTTTGAGGCCATTTTGGGGCTATTTTTGGGCCATTTTGGGTCATATATGAGGCTATTTTTGGTCGTTGTTTTGGGCCATTTTTGTCAATTTTGAGGCCATTTTAGAGTCATTTTTGGGGTGAATTTTTGGTCATTTTATGGCCAGTTTTGTAACCTTTTTACGGCCATTTTTGGGTCATTTTTGGATAAATGTTAAGGTCTATTTTGGGGTCATTTTTGGGCCAATTTTTGGGTTATTTTTGGACCATTTCTGGGGCCATTTTTTTGTCAAATTTGCGGCCATTTTTGCGGCCATTTTTGGGTCACTTTTGGGCCAATTTTTGGGTCATTTTTGGACCACTTATGGGGCCATTTTTTTGTCAATTTTGGACTATTTTGGGGCCACTTTGGGGTTCATTTTTGGGCCACCTTCGGAGCCATTTTGGGCCCATTCTTGGGTCTTTTTTTGGTCATTTTCGGGGCCATTTCTGATTCATTTTCGGGGCCATTTCTTGGCCAATTTTGGGGCCATATTCGGGGGCATATCGTTGCCATTTTTTGGGTCATTTATGGGCCCTTCTTGAGTCTTTTTGGGATTTTTTTTGGTCATTTTTGGGCTGTTTTTTGGTCATTTTTAGGGCTATTTTTGGGTCATTTTTGGGCCATTTCTGGGTCATTTTTGGGGCTATTTTTACGCTTTTTTGTGTCATTTTCAGGTTATTTTTGGAGGTATTTTGGGTCTATTTTTGGGCCATTTTTTGTCCAATTTTTACGTCATTTTTGGGTCATTTATGGAGGGATTTTTTGGTCATTTTTGGTCGTTCATGGGGCCTTTTAGGGGCTATTTTTTGGGCTATTTTTGAGTCATTTTCATGTTATTTTTGCGTCATTTTTGGGTCCATTTTTTGGTCATTTTTTAGGCCATTTTTGGAGACATTTGGGGCCATTTCTGGGCCATTTTTGGGCCATTTTTCTGTCATTGTTTTGGATCATTTTTAGATCATTTGTGGGCCATTTTTGGGGTTTTTTTGGGGGCTATTTTTTGGTCATTTTAAGGCTATTTTTGGATCATTCTTGGGTCATCTTTGGGTGTGTTTTTGGATGAATTTTTGGGGCATGTTTTGGCAATTTTTAAGCTATTTTGGGGTCACTTTTGGGTCCATTTATGGAGTCATTTTTGGAGTCATTTCTGGGCCATTTTCGGGGCCATTTAGGGCCCATTTTTGGGTCAATTTCTGTTTCATTTTTTGAGTCTATTTTGGGCTTATTTTTGGGTCATTTTTGGGCCATTTTTGGGCTATTTCTTGGTCTTTTTTGCGCCACTATCGGGGCCATTTTTGTGGCCATTTCAGGGCCATTTTTGGGTCATTTACGGGGGAATTTTTGAGGTATTTTTGGGTCATTTTTGTGGCCTGTTTGGGGGCTTTTTTGGGTCATTTCTGGGTCATTTTTGGGTCAATATCTTTGGGGCTATTTTTGAGTATTTTTGGGATTCGTTTTTGGGGCCTTTTATGGGCTATTTTTGAGTCATCTTTAGGGCCATTCTGTGCCTTTTTGGGGTCATTTTTGGGGCCATTTCTCCATCATTTTTGGGGACATTTGTGTGTACATTCCGGCACTGCGGCGGCGCATTTTGGTAGTTCGGGACCATATTGCGTCATATGCGAACGAGTAGCATCCGGGTATGCGCGGCCATTCGGAGTTCAGGGATTACTGAGCATTGCGCCGAGTACATCCGGGCACTGCGGCGGCCATTTTGGTAGTTCGGGACCAAGTGCGCATGCGCCGAGTACATCCGGGTACTGCGGCGGCCATTTTGGTAGTTCGAGTCTATTTTGGGCTTAATTTTGGGTCATTTTTCGGTCTTTTTTGGGCAATTTCAGGGGCTATTTTGGAGCCATTTTTGAGCCATTTTTGGATCATTGTTTTGGGCCATTTTTAGGTCAATTTTGGGGCCATTTTTGAGCCATTTCTGGGTCATTTTTTGGGGCTGTTTTAAAGGCTATTTTTGGTGCAATTTCTGGGTCATTTATTGGGGATGTTTTGCATCATTTTACAGCCAATTTTGGGTCATTTTTGGGCCATTTTTGGGGCCCTTTTAGGGCCTTTTTTGGGTCATTTTTGAGCCGTTTTTGGGTCTAGTTTTAGGACTATTTCTGGGTGATTTTCGGAGAGCTTTTGGGCCCGTATTTGGGTCAATTTTTTGAGTCATTTTTGGGCGATTTATGGGCCATTTTGGGGTGATTTTTGGGTCATTTTTTGGGCTATTTTTCAGTGATTTATAGGCGGAATTTTGGGTTATTTTACGGCCCATTTTGGCTCATTTTGGAGGCCATTTTTAGGGCCATTTTGGGGCTATTTTTGGGTCAATTTTTGGCCAATTTTTGGGTTATTTTTGGACCATTTTGGGGGCTTTTTAGGGGCTATTTTTAGGGCCTTTTAGGGTCTATTTTTTGGGCAATTTTTGGGCCATTTTGGGTCATTTTTAGGTCATTTCTTGGGGCTATTTCGAGCCTTGTTTGGGGTCATTTATAGGGGAATTTTTAGATCATTTTATGGCCAATTTTGAGTCATTTTTAGGGCCATTCTTGGGGCCATTTTTGGGGCCATTTATGGTGCTATATTGGGATCATTTTGGGTCATTTTTGTGTTTATATTTCCGTCATTTTTGAGCCATTTTTGGGTAATTTTAGGGCCATTTTTGTGTCATTTAGGGCACTATTGTTTGGCATTTTGGGGGTGATTTTTAGGTTTTTTGGGTATTTTGAGCATTTTTTGGGCTTCTGGCCTATTTTTGGTAATTTTTTAAGACATTTTTAGGGATTTTCCAGAGCATTTTTGGCCACTTTTGAGTCATTTTTTGGTCATTTTTAGGGCCAGTTTTGGGTCAATTTGGGGCCATTTTTGGGTCATTTTTGAGGCCATTTTGGGGCTATTTTTGGGCCATTTTGGGTCATATATGAGGCTATTTTTGGTCGTTGTTTGGGGCCATTTTTGGTCAATTTTGAGGCCATTTTAGAGTCATTTTTGGGGTGAATTTTTGGTCATTTTATGGCCAGTTTTGTAACCATTTTACGGCCATTTTTGGGTCATTTTTTGATAAATGTTTAGGTCTATTTTGGGGTCATTTTTGGGCCAATTTTTGGGTTATTTTTGGACCATTTCTGGGGCCATTTTTTTGTCAATTTTGCGGCCATTTTTGCGGCCATTTTTGGGTCACTTTTGGGCCAATTTTTGGGTCATTTTTGGAACACTTATGGGGCCATTTTTTTGTCAATTTTGGACTATTTTGGGGCCACTTTGGGGTTCATTTTTGGGGCCACCTTCGGAGCCATTTTGGGCCCATTCTTGGGTCTTTTTTTGGTCATTTTCGGGGCCATTTCTGATTAATTTTCGGGGCCATTTCTTGGCCAATTTTGGGGCCATATTCGGGGGCATATCGTTGCCATTTTTTGGGTCATTTATGGGCCCTTCTTGAGTCTTTTTTGGGATATTTTTTTGGTCATTTTTGGGCTGTTTTTGGTCATTTTTAGGGCTATTTTTGGGTCATTTTTGGGCCATTTCTGGGTCATTTTTGGGGCTATTTTTAAGCTTTTTTGTGTCATTTTCAGGTTATTTTTGGAGGTATTTTGGGTCTATTTTTGGCCATTTTTTGTCCAATTTTTTCGTCATTTTTGGGTCATTTATGGAGGGATTTTTTGGTCATTTTTTGGTCGTTCATGGGGCCTTTTAGGGGCTATTTTTTGGGCTATTTTTGAGTCATTTTCATGTTATTTTTGCGTCATTTTTTGGTCCATTTTTTGGTCATTTTTTTGGCCATTTTTGGTGAATTTTGGGGCCATTTCTGGGCCATTTTTGGGCCATTTTTCTGTCATTGTTTTGGATCATTTTTAGATCATTTGTGGGCCATTTTTGGGGTTTTTTTGGGGGCTATTTTTTGGTCATTTTTAGGCTATTTTTGGATCATTCTTGGGTCATCTTTGGGTGTGTTTTGGATGAATTTTTGGGCATGTTTTGGCAATTTTTAAGCTATTTTGGGGTCACTTTTGGGTCCATTTATGGAGTCATTTTTGGAGTCATTTCTGGGCCATTTTCGGGGCCATTTAGGGCCCATATTTGGGTCAATTTCTGATTCTTTTTTTGAGTCTATTTTGGGCTTATTTTTGGGTCATTTTTGGGCCATTTTTGGGCTATTTCTTGGTCTTTTTGCGCCACTATCGGGGCCATTTTTGTGGCCATTTCAGGGCCATTTTTGGGTCATTTACGGGGGAATTTTTGAGGTCATTTTTGGGTCATTTTTGTGGCCTTTTGGGGGCTTTTTTGGTCATTTCTGGGTCATTTTTGGGTCATCTTTGGGGCTATTTTTGAGTAATTTTTGGGTCGTTTTTGGGGCCTTTTATGGGCTATTTTTGAGTCATCTTTAGGGCCATTTCTGTGCCTTTTTGGGTCATTTTTGGGGCATTTCTCCATCATTTTTGGGGACATTTGTGTGTACATCCGGGCACTGCGGCGGCCATTTTGGTAGTTCGGGACCAATTGCGCATGCGCCGAGTACATCCGGGCACTGCGGGCGGATTTTGGTAGTTCGGAGACCAAGTGCGCATGCGCCGGTACTCGGTACTGCGGCGAGCCATTCTGGTAGTTCAGTGATACTGAGCATGCGCGGAGTACATCCGGGTACTGCGGCGGGCCATTTTGGTAGTTCGGGACCAACTTGCGCATGCGCCGAGTACATCGGTGTATGCGAGGCCATTTTGGTAAGTTTCGGACAAGTGGGCATGCGCCGAGTACATCCCGGGGCACTTCGGCGGCATTTTGGTAGTTCGGGACAAGTGCGCATGCGCCGAGTACATCCGGGCCACTGCGGCGCCATGCTTGGTGTTCGGGCCAAGTTGCGCATGCGCCGAGTAATCCGGGCAACTGCGGCGCCTTTTGGTAGTTCGGGACCAAGTGCCATGCGCGGAGTACATCCGGCCACTGCAGGCGGCGCATTTTGGAAGTTCGAGACCATTTGCGCATGCGCCGATACATCCGGCCACTGCGGCGGCCATTTTGGTAGTTCGGGACCAAGTGCGCGTGCGCCGAGTACATCCGGGCACTGCGGCGGCCATTTTGGTCGTTCAGGTCTTACTGAGCATGCGCGGAGTACATCCGGGTACTGCGGCGGCCATTTTGGTAATTCAGGGCCTACGGAGCATGCGCGGAGTACATCCGGGTCCTGCGGCGGCATTTTTGGTAGTTCGTGACAAAGTGCGCATGCGCGGAGTACATCCGGGCAATGCGGCGGCCATTTTCGTAGTTCGGGACCAATTGCGCATGCGCCGAGTACATCCGGGCACTGCGGCGGCCATTTTGGTAGTTCAGGACCAATTGCGCATGGCCGAGTACATCCGGGCATTGCGGCGGCCATTTTGGTAATTCAGGGCCTACTGAGCATGCGCGGAGTACATCCGGGTCCTGCGGCGGCCATTTTGGTAGTTCGGGCCAATTGCGCATGCGCCGAGTACATGCGGGTACTGCGGCGGTCAATTTTGGTAGTTTCAGGGCTTACTGAGCATGGCGGAGTACATCGCGGCACTTCGGCGGCCATTTGGTGGTTCGGGACAATTGCGCATGCGCAGTAATCCGGGCAGGCGGCGGCCCCATGGGTAGTTGGGACCAACGTGCGGGCATGCGCCGAGTACATCCGGGCACTGCGGGGGCCATTTGGGAGTTTCGGGAACAATCGCAGCATGCGCGGAGTAACATCCGGGTACTGCGGGGCCATTTGGTAGTTGGGACAATGGCATGCGCGGAGTACCTCCGGGCACTGCGGCAGCCATTTTGGTAGTTCGGGACCAAGTGCGCATGCGCCGAGTACATCCGGGTACTGCGGCGGCCATTTTGGTAGTTCGAGTCTATTTTGGGCTTAAATTTTGGTCATTTTTGGGTCTTTTTTGGGCAATTTCAGGGGCTATTTTGGAGCCATTTTTGAGCCATTTTTGGATCATTGTTTTGGGCCATTTTTAGGTCAATTTTGGGGCCATTTTTGAGCCATTTCTGGGTCATTTTTTGGGGCTGTTTTAAAGGCTATTTTTGGTGCAATTTCTGGGTCATTTATTGGGGATGTTTTGCATCATTTTACAGCCAATTTTGGGTCATTTTTGGGCCATTTTTGGGGCCCTTTTAGGGCCTTTTTTGGGTCATTTTTGAGCCGTTTTTGGGTCTAGTTTTAGGACTATTTCTGGGTGATTTTCGGAGAGCTTTTGGGCCCGTATTTGGGTCAATTTTTGAGTCATTTTTGGGCGATTTATGGGCCATTTTGGGGTGATTTTTGGGTCATTTTTTGGGCTATTTTGGGCCTATTTTTCAGTGATTTATAGGCGGAATTTTGGGTTATTTTACGGCCCATTTTGGCTCATTTTGGAGGCCATTTTTAGGGCCATTTTGGGGCTATTTTTGGGTCAATTTTGGGCCAATTTTTGGGTTATTTTTGGACCATTTTGGGGGCCTTTTAGGGGCTATTTTTAGGGCCTTTTAGGGTCTATTTTTTGGGCAATTTTTGGGCCATTTTGGGTCATTTTTAGGTCATTTCTTGGGGCTATTTCGAGCCTTGTTTGGGGTCATTTATAGGGGAAATTTTAGATCATTTTATGGCCAATTTTGAGTCATTTTTAGGGCCATTCTTGGGGCCATTTTTGGGGCCATTTATGGTGCTATTTTGGGATCATTTTGGGTCATTTTTGTGTTTATCTTTCCGTCATTTTTGAGCCATTTTTGGGTAATTTTAGGGCCATTTTTGTGTCATTTAGGGCACTATTTTTGGGCCATTTTGGGGTGATTTTTAGGGCTATTTTTGGGTAATTTTTGAGCCATTTTTGGGGCTATTCTGGGCCTATTTTTGGGTCATTTTTAAGGCCATTTTTAGGGCCATTTTCAGAGCCATTTTGGGCCCACTTTTGAGTCATTTTTTGGTCATTTTTAGGGCCAGTTTTGGGTCAATTTGGGGCCATTTTTGGGTCATTTTTGAGGCCATTTTGGGGCTATTTTTGGGCCATTTTGGGTCATATATGAGGCTATTTTTGGTCGTTGTTTTGGGCCATTTTTGGTCAATTTTGAGGCCATTTTAGAGTCATTTTTGGGGTGAATTTTTGGTCATTTTATGGCCAGTTTTGTAACCATTTTACGGCCATTTTTGGGTCATTTTTGGATAAATGTTAAGGTCTATTTTGGGGTCATTTTTGGGCCAATTTTTGGGTTATTTTTGGACCATTTCTGGGGCCATTTTTTTGTCAATTTTGCGGCCATTTTTGCGGCCATTTTTGGGTCACTTTTGGGCCAATTTTTGGGTCATTTTTGGACCACTTATGGGGCCATTTTTTTGTCAATTTTGGACTATTTTGGGGCCACTTTGGGGTTCATTTTTGGGGCCACCTTCGGAGCCATTTTGGGCCCATTCTTGGGTCTTTTTTTGGTCATTTTCGGGGCCATTTCTGATTCATTTTCGGGGCCATTTCTTGGCCAATTTTGGGGCCATATTCGGGGGCATATCGTTGCCATTTTTTGGGTCATTTATGGGCCCTTCTTGAGTCTTTTTTGGGATATTTTTTTGGTCATTTTTGGGCTGTTTTTTGGTCATTTTTAGGGCTATTTTTGGGTCATTTTTGGGCCATTTCTGGGTCATTTTTGGGGCTATTTTTAAGCTTTTTTGTGTCATTTTCAGGTTATTTTTGGAGGTATTTTGGGTCTATTTTTGGGCCATTTTTTGTCCAATTTTTACGTCATTTTTGGGTCATTTATGGAGGGATTTTTTGGTCATTTTTTGGTCGTTCATGGGGCCTTTTAGGGGCTATTTTTTGGGCTATTTTTGAGTCATTTTCATGTTATTTTTGCGTCATTTTTTGGTCCATTTTTTGGTCATTTTTTAGGCCATTTTTGGAGACATTTGGGGCCATTTCTGGGCCATTTTTGGGCCATTTTTCTGTCATTGTTTTGGATCATTTTTAGATCATTTGTGGGCCATTTTTGGGGTTTTTTTGGGGGCTATTTTTTGGTCATTTTTAGGCTATTTTTGGATCATTCTTGGGTCATCTTTGGGTGTGTTTTTGGATGAATTTTTGGGCATGTTTTGGCAATTTTTAAGCTATTTTGGGGTCACTTTTGGGTCCATTTATGGAGTCATTTTTGGAGTCATTTCTGGGCCATTTTCGGGGCCATTTAGGGCCCATATTTGGGTCAATTTCTGATTCATTTTTTGAGTCTATTTTGGGCTTATTTTTGGGTCATTTTTGGGCCATTTTTGGGCTATTTCTTGGTCTTTTTTGCGCCACTATCGGGGCCATTTTTGTGGCCATTTCAGGGCCATTTTTGGGTCATTTACGGGGGAATTTTTGAGGTCATTTTTGGGTCATTTTTGTGGCCTTTTGGGGGCTTTTTTGGGTCATTTCTGGGTCATTTTTGGGTCATCTTTGGGGCTATTTTTGAGTAATTTTTGGGTCGTTTTTTTGGCCTTTTATGGGCTATTTTTGAGTCATCTTTAGGGCCATTTCTGTGCCTTTTTGGGTCATTTTTGGGCATTTCTCCATCATTTTTGGGGACATTTGTGTGGTACATCCGGGCAGCTGCGGCGCCATTTTGGTAGTTCGGGACCAATTGCGCATGGCGCCGAGAACATCCGGTACTGCGCGGCCATTTTGGTAGTTCAGGGTTAACTGAGCATAGCGCGAGTACATCCGGGTACTGCGGCGGCATTCTGGTAGTTCAAGGGATTACTGAGCATGCGCTGCGAGTACATCCGGGTGCCTGCGGCGCCATTTTGGTAGTTCGGACCAATTGCGGCAAGCGCAGTTAACAAACATCCGGGTACTGCGGCGCATTTTGGTAGTCGGGACAAGTGCGCATGCGCCGAGTACATCCGGGATGCGGCGGCCTTTTTGGTAGTTCGGGACCAATTGTGCATGCGCCAAGTACATCCGGGTACTTCGGCAGCCATTTTGGTAGTTCGGGACCAAGTGCGCATGCGCTGAGTACATCCGGGCACTGCGGCGGCCATTTTGGTAGTTCGGGACCAAGTGCGCATGCGCCGAGTACATCCGGGTACTGCGGCGGCCATTTTGTAATTCAGGGCCTACTGAGCATGCGCGGAGTACATCCGGGTCCTGCGGCGGCCATTTTGGTAGTTCGAGTCTATTTTGGGCTTAATTTTGGGTCATTTTTGGGTCTTTTTTGGGCAATTTCAGGGGCTATTTTGGAGCCATTTTTGATCCATTTTTGGATCATTGTTTTGGGCCATTTTTAGTTCAATTTTGGGGCCATTTTTGAGCCATTTCTGGGTCATTTTATTGGGCTGTTTTAAAAGGCTATTTTTTTGGTGAAATTTCTGGTCATTTATTGGATGTTTGCATCATTTTCAGCAATTTTGGGTCATTTTTGTGGCCATTCTTGGCGCTTTTAGGCTTTTTGGTCATTTTTGAGCCGTTTTTGGGTCTAGTTTTAGGACTATTTCTGTGATTTTTCGGAGAGCTTTTGGGCCGTATTTGGGTCAATTTGAAGTCATTTTTGGCGATTAATGGCCATTTTGGTGATTTTGTGGTCTTTTGGGCATTTGGGCCTATTTTTTCAGTGATTTATAGGCGGAATTTTGGGTATTTACGGCGCCTTTTGGCTCATTTGGAGCATTTTAGGGCCATTTGGGCATTTTGGTCAATTTGGCAATTTTTGGTTATTTTGGACCATTTTGGGGGCCTTTTAGGGGCTATTTTAGGGCCTTTTAGGGTCTATTTTTTGGGCAATTTTTGGGCCATTTTGGGTCATTTTTAGGTCATTTCTTGGGGCTATTTCGAGCCTTGTTTGGGGTCATTTATAGGGGAAATTTTAGATCATTTTATGGCCAATTTTGAGTCATTTTTAGGGCCATCCTTGGGGCCATTTTTGGAGCCATTTATGGTGCTATTCTGGGATCATTTTGGGTCATTTTTGTGTTTATCTTTCCGTCATTTTTGAGCCATTTTTGGGTAATTTTAGGGCCATTTTTGTGTCATTTAGGGCACTATTTTTGGGCCATTTTGGGGTGATTTTTAGGGCTATTTTTGGGTAATTTTTGAGCCATTTTTGGGGCTATTCTGGGCCTATTTTTGGGTCATTTTTAAGGCCATTTTTAGGGCCATTTTCAGAGCCATTTTGGGCCCACTTTTGAGTCATTTTTTGGTCATTTTTAGGGCCAGTTTTGGGTCAATTTGGGGCCATTTTTGGGTCATTTTTGAGGCCATTTTGGGGCTATTTTTGGGCCATTTTGGGTCATATATGAGGCTATTTTTGGTCGTTGTTTTGGGCCATTTTTGGTCAATTTTGAGGCCATTTTAGAGTCATTTTTGGGGTGAATTTTTGGTCATTTTATGGCCAGTTTTGTAACCATTTTACGGCCATTTTTGGGTCATTTTTGGATAAATGTTAAGGTCTATTTTGGGGTCATTTTTGGGCCAATTTTTGGGTTATTTTTGGACCATTTCTGGGGCCATTTTTTTGTCAATTTTGCGGCCATTTTTGCGGCCATTTTTGGGTCACTTTTGGGCCAATTTTTGGGTCATTTTTGGACCACTTATGGGGCCATTTTTTGTCAATTTTGGACTATTTTGGGGCCACTTTGGGGTTCATTTCTGGGGCCACCTTCGGAGCCATTTTGGGCCCATTCTTGGGTCTTTTTTTGGTCATTTTCGGGGCCATTTCTGATTCATTTTCGGGGCCATTTCTTGGCCAATTTTGGGGCCATATTCGGGGGCATATCGTTGCCATTTTTTGGGTCATTTATGGGCCCTTCTTGAGTCTTTTTTGGGATTTTTTTTTGGTCATTTTTTGGCTGTTTTTGTCATTTTTAGGGCTTTTTTGGGGTCATTTTGGCCATTTTGGTCATTTTTGGGTATTTTAAGTTTTTGTGTCATTTTCAAGGTTTTTTTGAGGTATTTTGGTCTATTTTGGGCCATTTTTGTCCAATTTTTCAGTATTTTTTGGGTATTTTGGAGGGATTTTTTGGTCATTTTTGTGTCATGGGCTTTTAGGCTATTTTGGCTATTTTTGAGTCATTTGCATGTTTTTTTTGCGTCATTTTTGGTCCATTTTTTGGTCATTTTTTAGGCCATTTTTGGAGACATTTGGGGCCATTTCTGGGCCATTTTTGGGCCATTTTTCTGTCATTGTTTTGGATCATTTTTAGATCATTTGTGGGCCATTTTTGGGGTTTTTTTGGGGGCTATTTTTTGGTCATTTTTAGGCTATTTTTGTATCATTCTTTGGTCATCTTTGGGTGTGTTTTTGGATGAATTTTTGGGCATGTTTTGGCAATTTTTAAGCTATTTTGGGTCACTTTTGGGTCCATTTATGGAGTCATTTTTGGAGTCATTTCTGGGCCATTTTTGGGGCCATTTAGGGCCCATATTTGGGTCAATTTCTGATTCATTTTTTGAGTCTATTTTGGGCTTATTTTTGGGTCATTTTTGGGCCCTTTTTGGGCTATTTCTTGGTCTTTTTTGCGCCACTATCGGGGCCATTTTTGTGGCCATTTCAGGGCCATTTTTGGGTCATTTACGGGGGAATTTTTGAGGTCATTTTTGGGTCATTTTTGTGGCTTTTGGGGGCTTTTTTGGGTCATTTCTGGGTCATTTTTGGGTCATCTTTGGGGCTATTTTTGAGTAATTTTTGGGTCGTTTTTGGGGCCTTTTATGGGCTATTTTTGAGTCATCTTTAGGGCCATTTCTGTGCTTTTTGGGTCATTTTTGGGGCCATTTCTCCATCATTTTTGGGGACATTTGTGTGTACATCCGGGCACTGCGGCGGCCATTTTGGTAGTTCGGGACCAATTGCGCATGCGCCGAGTACATCCGGGCACTGCGGCAGCCATATTGGAGTCCGGAGGCGTAGTACGCATGTGCGGAGTACATCCGGCACTGCGGCGGCCATTTTGGTAGTTCGGGACCAAGTGCGCATGCGCCGAGTACATCCGGGTACTGCGGCGGCCATTTTGGTAGTTCGAGTCTATTTGGGGCTTAATTTTGGGTCATTTTTGGGTCTTTTTTGGGCAATTTCAGGGGCTTTTTTGGAGCCATTTTTGAGCCATTTTTGGATCATTGTTTTGGGCCATTTTTAGGTCAATTTTGGGGCCATTTTTGAGCCATTTCTGGGTCATTTTTTGGGGCTGTTGTAAAGGCTATTTTTGGTGCAATTTCTGGGTCATTTATTGGGGATGTTTTGCATCATTTTACAGCCAATTTTGGGTCATTTTTGGGCCATTTTTGGGGCCCTTTTAGGGCTTTTTTTGGGTCATTTTTGAGCCGTTTTTGGGTCTAGTTTTAGGACTATTTCTGGGTGATTTTCGGAGAGCTTTTGGGCCCGTATTTGGGTCAATTTTTGAGTCATTTTTGGGCGATTTATGGGCCATTTTGGGGTGATTTTTGGGTCATTTTTTGGGCTATTTTGGGCCTATTTTCAGTGATTTATAGGCGGAATTTTGGGTTATTTTACGGCCCATTTTGGCTCATTTTGGAGGCCATTTTTAGGGCCATTTTGGGGCTATTTTTGGGTCAATTTTGGGCCAATTTTTTGGTTATTTTTGGACAATTTTGGGGGCCTTTTATGGGCTTTTTTAGGGCTTTGGTCTATTTTTTGGCATTTTGGGCCATTTGGTCATTTTTAGTCATTTCTTGGGTATTTCGAGCTTGTTTGGGTCATTATAGTGGGAAAATTTTAAGATATTTTATGGCATTGAGTCATTTTTAGGGCCATTCTTGGGGCCATTTTTGGGGCCATTTATGGTGCTATTTTGGGATCATTTTGGGTCATTTTTGTGTTTATCTTTCCGTCATTTTTTGAGCCATTTTTGGGTAATTTTAGGGCCATTTTTGTGTCATTTAGGGCACTATTTTTGGGCCATTTTGGGGTGATTTTTAGGGCTATTTTTGGGTAATTTTTGAGCCATTTTGGGGGCTATTCTGGGCCTATTTTTGGGTCATTTTTAAGGCCATTTTTAGGGCCATTTTCAGAGCCATTTTGGGCCCACTTTTGAGTCATTTTTTGGTCATTTTTAGGGCCAGTTTTTGGTCAATTTGGGGCCATTTTTTGGTCATTTTTGAGGCCATTTTGGGGCTATTTTTGGGCCATTTTGGGTCATATATGAGGCTATTTTTGGTCGTTGTTTTGGGCCATTTTTGGTCAATTTTGAGGCCATTTTAGAGTCATTTTTGGGGTGAATTTTTGGTCATTTTATGGCCAGTTTTGTAACCATTTTACGGCCATTTTTGGGTCATTTTTGGATAAATGTTAAGGTCTATTTTGGGGTCATTTTTGGGCCAATTTTTGGGTTATTTTTGGACCATTTCTGGGGCCATTTTTTTGTCAATTTTGCGGCCATTTTTGCGGCCATTTTTGGGTCACTTTTGGGCCAATTTTTGGGTCATTTTTGGACCACTTATGGGGCCATTTTTTTGTCAATTTTGGACTATTTTGGGGCCACTTTGGGGTTCATTTTTGGGGCCACCTTCGGAGCCATTTTGGGCCCATTCTTGGGTCTTTTTTTGGTCATTTTCGGGGCCATTTCTGATTCATTTTCGGGGCCATTTCTTGGCCAATTTTGGGGCCATATTCGGGGGCATATCGTTGCAATTTTTTTGGTCATTTATGGGCCCTTCTTGAGTCTTTTTTGGGATATTTTTTTGGTCATTTTTGGGCTGTTTTTTGGTCATTTTTAGGGCTATTTTTGGGTCATTTTTTTGCCATTTCTGGGTCATTTTTGGGGCTATTTTTAAGCTTTTTTGTGTCATTTTCAGGTTATTTTTGGAGGTATTTTGGGTCTATTTTTGGGCCATTTTTTGTCCAATTTTTACGTCATTTTGGGTCATTTATGGAGGGATTTTTTGGTCATTTTTTGGTCGTTCATGGGGCCTTTTAGGGGCTATTTTTTGGGCTATTTTTGAGTCATTTTCATGTTATTTTTGCGTCATTTTTTGGTCCATTTTTTGGTCATTTTTTAGGCCATTTTTGGAGACATTTGGGGCCATTTCTGGGCCATTTTTGGGCCATTTTTCTGTCATTGTTTTGGATCATTTTTAGATCATTTGTGGGCCATTTTTGGGGTTTTTTTGGGGGCTATTTTTTGGTCATTTTTAGGCTATTTTTGGATCATTCTTGGGTCATCTTTGGGTGTGTTTTTGGATGAATTTTTGGGCATGTTTTGGCAATTTTTAAGCTATTTTGGGGTCACTTTTGGGTCCATTTATGGAGTCATTTTTGGAGTCATTTCTGGGCCATTTTCGGGGCCATTTAGGGCCCATATTTGGGTCAATTTCTGATTCATTTTTTGAGTCTATTTTGGGCTTATTTTTGGGTCATTTTTGGGCCATTTTTGGGCTATTTCTTGGTCTTTTTTGCGCCACTATCGGGGCCATTTTTGTGGCCATTTCAGGGCCATTTTTGGGTCATTTACGGGGGAATTTTTGAGGTCATTTTTGGGTCATTTTTGTGGCCTTTTGGGGGCTTTTTTGGGTCATTTCTGGGTCATTTTTGGGTCATCTTTGGGGCTATTTTTGAGTAATTTTTGGGTCGTTTTTGGGGCCTTTTATGGGCTATTTTTGAGTCATCTTTAGGGCCATTTCTGTGCCTTTTTGGGTCATTTTTGGGGCCATTTCTCCATCATTTTTGGGGACATTTGTGTGTACATCCGGGCACTGCGGCGGCCATTTTGGTAGTTCGGGACCAAGTGCGCATGCGCCGAGTACATCCGGGCACTGCGGCGGCCATTTTGGTAGTTCGGGGTTACTGCGCATGCGCCGAGTACATCGGGTATGCGGTGGCCTTTTGTAAATGCAGGGCTACTGGCATGCGCCGAGTACATCCGGGTACTGCGGCGGCCATTTTGGTAGTTCGAGTCTATTTTGGGCTTAATTTTGGGTCATTTTTGGGTCTTTTTTGGGCAATTTCAGGGGCTATTTTGAGCCATTTTTGAGCCATTTTTGGATCATTGTTTTGGGCCATTTTTAGGTCAATTTTGGGGCCATTTTTGAGCCATTTCTGGGTCATTTTTTGGGGCTGTTTTAAAGGCTATTTTTGGTGCAATTTCTGGTCATTTATTGGGGATGTTTTGCATCATTTTACAGCCAATTTTGGGTCATTTTTGGGCCATTTTTGGGGCCCTTTTAGGGCCTTTTTTGGGTCATTTTTGAGCCGTTTTTGAGTCTAGTTTTAGGACTATTTCTGGGTGATTTTCGGAGAGCTTTTGGGCCCGTATTTGGGTCAATTTTTGAGTCATTTTTGGGCGATTTATGGGCCATTTGGGGTGATTTTTGGGTCATTTTTTGGGCTATTTTGGGCCTATTTTTCAGTGATTTATAGGCGGAATTTTGGGTTATTTTACGGCCCATTTTGGCTCATTTTGGAGGCCATTTTTAGGGCCATTTTGGGGCTATTTTGGGTCAATTTTGGGCCAATTTTTGGGTTATTTTTGGACCATTTTGGGGCCTTTTAGGGGCTATTTTTAGGGCCTTTTAGGGTCTATTTTTTGGGCAATTTTTGGGCCATTTTGGGTCATTTTTAGGTCATTTCTTGGGGCTATTTCGAGCCTGGTTTGGGGTCATTTATAGTGGAAATTTTAGATCATTTTATGGCCAATTTTGAGTCATTTTTAGGGCCATTCTTGGGGCCATTTTTGGGGCCATTTATGGTGCTATTTTGGGATCATTTTGGGTCATTTTTGTGTTTATCTTTCCGTCATTTTTGAGCCATTTTTGGTAATTTTAGGGCCATTTTTGTGTCATTTAGGGCACTATTTTTGGGCCATTTTGGGGTGATTTTTAGGGCTATTTTTGGGTAATTTTTGAGCCATTTTTGGGGCTATTCTGGGCCTATTTTTGGGTCATTTTTAAGGCCATTTTTAGGGCCATTTCAGAGCCATTTTGGGCCCACTTTTGAGTCATTTTTTGGTCATTTTTAGGGCCAGTTTTGGGTCAATTTGGGGCCATTTTTGGGTCATTTTTGAGGCCATTTTGTGGCTATTTTTGGGCCATTTTGGTTCATATATGAGGCTATTTTTGGTCGTTGTTTTGGGCCATTTTTGGTCAATTTTGAGGCCATTTTAGAGTCATTTTTGGTGTGAATTTTTGGTCATTTTATGGCCAGTTTTGTAAACATTTTTCGGCCATTTTTGGGTCATTTTTGGATAAATGTTAAGGTCTATTTTGGGGTCATTTTTGGGCCAATTTTTGGGTTATTTTTGGACCATTTCTGGGGCCATTTTTTTGTCAATTTTGCGGCCATTTTTGCGGCCATTTTTGGGTCACTTTTGGGCCAATTTTTGGGTCATTTTTGGACCACTTATGTGGCCATTTTTTTTTCAATTTTGGACTATTTTGGGGCCACTTTGGGGTTCATTTTTGGGGCCACCTTCGGAGCCATTTTGGGCCCATTCTTGGGTCTTTTTTTGGTCATTTTCGGGGCCATTTCTGATTCATTTTCGGGGCCATTTCTTGGCCAATTTTGGGGCCATATTCGGGGCATATCGTTGCCATTTTTTGGGTCATTTATGGGCCCTTCTTGAGTCTTTTTTGGGATATTTTTTTGGTCATTTTTGGGCTGTTTTTTGGTCATTTTTAGGGCTATTTTTGGGTCATTTTTGGGCCATTTCTGGGTCATTTTTGGGGCTATTTTTAAGCTTTTTTGTGTCATTTTCAGGTTATATTTGGAGGTATTATGGGTCTATTTTTGGGCCATTTTTTGTCCAATTTTTACGTCATTTTTGGGTCATTTATGGAGGGATTTTTTGGTCATTTTTTGGTCGTTCATGGGGCCTTTTAGGGGCTATTTTTTTGGCTATTTTTGAGTCATTTTCATGTTATTTTTGCGTCATTTTTTGGTCCATTTTTTGGTCATTTTTTAGGCCATTTTTGGAGACATTTGGGGCCATTTCTGGGCCATTTTTGGGCCATTTTTCTGTCATTGTTATGGATCATTTTTAGATCATTTGTGGGCCATTTTTGGGGTTTTTTTGGGGGCTATTTTTTGGTCATTTTTAGGCTATTTTTGGATCATTCTTGGGTCATCTTTGGGTGTGTTTTTGGATGAATTTTTGGGCATGTTTTGGCAATTTTTAAGCTATTTTGGGGTCACTTTTGGGTCCATTTATGGAGTCATTTTTGGAGTCATTTCTGGGCCATTTTCGGGGCCATTTAGGGCCCATATTTGGGTCAATTTCTGATTCATTTTTTGAGTCTATTTTGGGCTTATTTTTGGGTCATTTTTGGGCCATTTTTGGGCTATTTCTTGGTCTTTTTTGCGCCACTATCGGGGCCATTTTTGTGGCCATTTCAGGGCCATTTTTTGGTCATTTACGGGGGAATTTTTGAGGTCATTTTTGGGTCATTTTTGTGGCCTTTTGGGGGCTTTTTTGGGTCATTTCTGGGTCATTTTTGGGTCATCTTTGGGGCTATTTTTGAGTAATTTTTGGGTCGTTTTTGGGGCCTTTTATGGGCTATTTTTGAGTCATCTTTAGGGCCCTTTCTGTGCCTTTTTGGGTCATTTTTGGGCCAAATTTCTTCCCATCATGTTTTTAGGGACATTTGTGGTGTACATCCGGGCACTGCGGCGGCCATTCTGGTAGTTCAGGACTTACTGAGCATGCGCCGAGTACATCCGGGCACTGCGGCGGCCATTCTGGTAGTTCAGGGCTAACTGAGCATGCGCCGAGTTCATCCGGGTACTGCGGCGGCCATTTTGGTAGTTCGGGACCAAGTGCGCATGCGCCGAGTACATCCAGGCACTGCGGCGGCATTTTGGTAGTTCGGGATCCAGTGCGCATGCGCGGAGTACATCCCGGCACTTCGGCGGCCATTTTGGTAGTTCGGGACCAAGTGCGCATGCGCCGAGTACATCCGGGCACTGCGGCGGCCAGTTTGGTAGTTCGGGACCAAGTGCGCATGCGCCGAGTAACATCCGGGCACTGCGGCGGCCATTTTAGTAGTTCAGGGCTTACTGAGCATGCGCCGAGTACATCCGGGTACTGCGGCGGCCATCTTGAGTTCGGACCAAAGTGCCATGCGCCGGTACATCCGGGCACTGCGGCGGCCATTTTAGTTCGGGACCAAGTGCGCATGCGCCGAGTACATCCGGGTACTGCGGCGGCCATTTTGGTAGTTCGAGTCTATTTTGGGCTTAATTTTGGGTCATTTTTGGGTCTTTTTTGGGCAATTTCAGGGGCTATTTTGGAGCCATTTTTGAGCCATTTTTGGATCATTGTTTTGGGCCATTTTTAGGTCAATTTTGGGGCCATTTTTGAGCCATTTCTGGGTCATTTTTTGGGGCTGTTTTAAAGGCTATTTTTGGTGCAATTTCTGGGTCATTTATTGGGGATGTTTTGCATCATTTTACAGCCAATTTTGGGTCATTTTTGGGCCATTTTTGGGGCCCTTTTAGGGCCTTTTTTGGGTCATTTTTGAGCCGTTTTTGGGTCTAGTTTTAGGACTATTTCTGGGTGATTTTCGGAGAGCTTTTGGGCCCGTATTTGGGTCAATTTTTGAGTCATTTTTGGGCGATTTATGGGCCATTTTGGGGTGATTTTTGGGTCATTTTTTGGGCTATTTTGGGCCTATTTTTCAGTGATTTATAGGCGGAATTTTGGGTTATTTTACGGCCCATTTTGGCTCATTTTGGAGGCCATTTTTAGGGCCATTTTGGGGCTATTTTTGGGTCAATTTTGGGCCAATTTTTGGGTTATTTTTGGACCATTTTGGGGGCCTTTTAGGGGCTATTTTTAGGGCCTTTTAGGGTCTATTTTTTGGGCAATTTTTGGGCCATTTTGGGTCATTTTTAGGTCATTTCTTGGGGCTATTTCGAGCCTTGTTTGGGGTCATTTATAGGGGAAATTTTAGATCATTTTATGGCCAATTTTGAGTCATTTTTAGGGCCATTCTTGGGGCCATTTTTGGGGCCATTTATGGTGCTATTTTGGGATCATTTTGGTTCATTTTTGTGTTTATCTTTCCGTCATTTTTGAGCCATTTTTGGGTAATTTTAGGGCCATTTTTGTGTCATTTAGGGCACTATTTTTGGGCCATTTTGGGGTGATTTTTAGGGCTATTTTTGGGTAATTTATGAGCCATTTTTGGGGCTATTCTGGGCCTATTTTTGGGTCATTTTTAAGGCCATTTTTAGGGCCATTTTCAGAGCCATTTTGGGCCCACTTTTGAGTCATTTTTGGTCATTTTTAGGGCCAGTTTTGGGTCAATTTGGGGCCATTTTTGGGTCATTTTTGAGGCCATTTTGGGGCTATTTTTGGGCCATTTTGGGTCATATATGAGGCTATTTTTGGTCGTTGTTTTTGGCCATTTTTGGTCAATTTTGAGGCCATTTTAGAGTCATTTTTTGGGTGAATTTTTGGTCATTTTATGGCCAGTTTTGTAACCATTTTACGGCCATTTTTGGGTCATTTTTTGATAAATGTTAAGGTCTATTTTGGGGTCATTTTTGGGCCAATTTTTGGGTTATTTTTGGACCATTTCTGGGGCCATTTTTTTGTCAATTTTGCGGCCATTTTGCGGCCATTTTTGGGTCACTTTTGGGCCAATTTTTGGGTCATTTTTGGACCACTTATGGGGCCATTTTTTTGTCAATTTTGGACTATTTTGGGGCCACTTTGGGGTTCATTTTTGGGGCCACCTTCGGAGCCATTTTGGGCCCATTCTTGGGTCTTTTTTTTGGTCATTTTCGGGGCCATTTCTGATTCATTTTCGGGGCCATTTCTTGGCCAATTTTGGGGCCATATTCGGGGGCATATCGTTGCCATTTTTTGGGTCATTTATGGGCCCTTCTTGAGTCTTTTTTGGGATATTTTTTTTTGGTCATTTTTGGGCTGTTTTTTGGTCATTTTTAGGGCTATTTTTGGGTCATTTTTGGGCCATTTCTGGGTCATTTTTGGGGCTATTTTTAAGCTTTTTTGTGTCATTTTCAGGTTATTTTTGGAGGTATTTTGGGTCTATTTTTGGCCATTTTTTGTCCAATTTTACGTCATTTTGGCGTCATTTATGGAGGCGATTTTTTGGTCATTTTTTGTAGATCGTCTATGCGGGCCTTTTAGGGGCTATTTTTTGGGCTATTTTTGAGTCATTTTAATGTTATTTTTGCGTCATTTTTTGGTCCATTTTTTGGTCATTTTTTAGGCCATTTTTGGAGACATTTTGGGCCATTTCTGGGCCATTTTTGGGCCATTTTTCTGTCATTGTTTTGGATCATTTTTAGATCATTTGTGGGCCATTTTTGGGGTTTTTTGGGGGGCTATTTTTTGGTCATTTTTAGGCTATTTTTGGATCATTCTTGGGTCATCTTTGGGTGTGTTTTTGGATAAATTTTTGGGCATGTTTTGGCAATTTTTAAGCTATTTTTGGGTCACTTTTGGGTCCATTTATGGAGTTCATTTTTGGAGTTCATGTTCTGCCGCCATTTGTCGGGGCCATTAGCCCATATTTGGGGTCAATCTGATTCATTTTTTTTGAGTCTATATTATTGGGCTTATTTTGGCTGTCATTTTTGGGCCATTTTTGGGAAAAAATATTTCTTGGTCTTTTGTGCGCCACTATCGGGGCCATTTTTGTGGCCATTTCAGGGCCATTTTTGGGTCATTTACGGGGGAATTTTTGAGGTCAATTTTGGGTCATTTTTGTGGCCTTTTGGGGGCTTTTTTGGGTCATTTCTGGGTCATTTTTGGGTCATCTTTGGGGCTATTTTTGAGTAAATTTTGGGTCGTTTTTGGGGCCTTTTATGGGCTATTTTTGAGTCATCTTTAGGGCCATTTCTGTGCCTTTTTGGGTCATTTTTGGGGCCATTTCTCCATCAATTTTTGGGACATTTGTGTGTACATCCGGGCACTGCGGCGGCCATTTTGGTAGTTCGGACCAAGTGCGCATCGCGAGTACATCCGGTACTGCGGCGGCCATTTGGTAGTTCGCAGTCTATTTTGGCTTAAGTGGTCATTTTGCGGTCTTTTTGGGCCCATTTCAGAGGGCTATTTTGGCACCATTTTGCAGCCATTTTTTGGATCATTGTTTTAGGGCCATTTTTAGTCTGTTCAATTTTGGGCCATTTTTGAGCCATTTTCTGGGTCATTTTTTTGGGCTGTTTTAAAGGCTATTTTTGGTGCAATTTCTGGGTCATTTATGGGGATGTTTTGCATCATTTTACAGCCAATTTTGGGTCATTTTTGGGCCATTTTTGGGGCCTTTTTAGGGCCTTTTTTGGGTCATTTTTGAGCCGTTTTTGGGTCTAGTTTTAGGACTATTTCTGGGTGATTTTCGGAGAGCTTTTGGGCCCGTATTTGGGTCAATTTTTGAGTCATTTTTGGGCGATTTATGGGCCATTTTGGGGTGATTTTGGGTCATTTTTTGGGCTATTTTGGGCCTATTTTTCAGTGATTTATAGGCGGAATTTTGTGTTATTTTACGGCCCATTTTGGCTCATTTTGGAGGCCATTTTTAGGGCCATTTTGGGGCTATTTTCGGGTCATTTTTGGGTCATTTTTAGGCAATTTTTGGGTCATTTTTGGGGCCTTTTAGGGACTATCTTTGGGGCCTTTTAGGGTCTATTTTTGGGGCAATTTTTGGGCTATTTTGGGTCATTTTTAGGTCATTTCTTGGGGCTATTTTGAGCCTTTTTTTGGGTCATTTAGAGGGGAAATTTTAGATCATTTTATGGCCAATTTTGGGTCATTTTTAGGGCCATTCTTGGGGCCATTTTTGGGGCCATTTATGGTGCTATTTTTGGATCATTTTGGGTCATTTTTGTGTTTATCTTTCCGTCATTTTTGAGCCATTTTTGGGTAATTTTAGGGCCATTTTTGTGTCATTTAGGGCACTATTTTTGGGCCATTTTGGGGTGATTTTTTAGGGCTATTTTTGGGTAATTTTTGAGCCATTTTTGGGGCTATTCTGGGCCTATTTTTGGGTCATTTTTAAGGCCATTTTTAGGGCCATTTTCAGAGCCATTTTGGGCCCACTTTTGAGTCATTTTTTGGTCACTTTTAGGGCCAGTTTTGGGTCAATTTGGGGCCATTTTTGGGTCATTTTTGAGGCCATTTTGGGGCTATTTTTGGGCCATTTTGGGTCATATATGAGGCTATTTCTGGTCGTTGTTTTGGGCCATTTTTGGTCAATTTTGAGGCCATTTTAGAGTCATTTTTGGGGTGAATTTTTGGTCATTTTATGGCCAGTTTTGTAACCATTTTACGGCCATTTTTGGGTCATTTTTGGATAAATGTTAAGGTCTATTTTGGGGTCATTTTAGGGCCAATTTTTTGGTTATTTTTGGACCATTTCTGGGGCCATTTTTTTGTCAATTTTGCGGCCATTTTTGCGGCCATTTTTGGGTCACTTTTGGGCCACTTTTTGGGTCATTTTTGGACCACTTATGGGGCCATTTTTTTGTCAATTTTGGACTATTTTGGGGCCACTTTGGGGTTCATTTTTGGGGCCACCTTCGGAGCCATTTTGGGCCCATTCTTGGGTCTTTTTTTGGTCATTTTCGGGGCCATTTCTGATTCATTTTCGGGGCCATTTCTTGGCCAATTTTGGGGCCATATTCGGGGGCATTTCGTTGCCATTTTTTGGGTCATTTATGGGCCCTTCTTGAGTCTTTTTTGGGATATTTTTTTTGTCATTTTTGGGCTGTTTTTTGGTCATTTTTAGGGCTATTTTTGGGTCATTTTTGGGCCATTTCTGGGTCATTTTTGGGGCTATTTTTAAGCTTTTTTTTGTCATTTTCAGGTTATTTTTGGAGGTATTTTGGGTCTATTTTTGTGCCATTTTTACTGCCATTTTTGTATTGTATTCTCTCTCTCTTCATTTATGGAGGGATTTTTGGTCATTTTTTTTAATGTTCATGGGGCCTTTTAGGGGCTATTTTTTGGGCTATTCTTGAGTCATTTTCATGTTATTTTTGCGTCATTTTTTGGTCCATTTTTTGGTCATTTTTTTGGCCATTTTTGGAGACATTTGGGGCCATTTCTGGGCCATTTTTGGGCCATTTTTCTGTCATTGTTTTGGATCATTTTTAGATCATTTGTGGGCCATTTTTGGGGTTTTTTTGGGGGCTATTTTTTGGTCATTTTAGGCTATTTTTGGATCATTCTTGGGTCATCTTTGGGTGTGTTTTTGGATGAATTTTTGGGCATGTTTTGGCAATTTTTAAGCTATTTTGGGGTCACTTTTGGGTCCATTTATGGAGTCATTTTGGGAGTCATTTCTGGGCCATTTTCGGGGCCATTTAGGGCCCATATTGGGGTCAATTTCTGATTCATTTTTTGAGTCTATTTTGGGCTTATTTTTGGGTCATTTTTGGGCCATTTTTGGGCTATTTCTTGGTCTTTTTTGCGCCACTATCGGGGCCATTTTTGTGG
>JAVTVJ010003348.1:0-90732 GCA_034509425.1 Eopsaltria australis
TGGGGGGGGGGGGGCAAGATCCTGGGAGGGGACACCAGCAGGCCAGCTGACCCCAGTCAGCCAAAGGGATATTCCATACCATATGACATCAGATCAGATACATAAGGGAAGGAAGAGAGGAGGAGGAGGAGGCACTCAGGAATCATCCATGTTTGCCTTCTTGAGCAACCATTACGTGTGCTGAAGCCCTGCTTCCCAGAAAGTGTCCGGACATCGGTACTGATGGGAAGTAGAGATTGATTGTTTTTCTACTCTGCTCTTGTGCGCGCAACTTTCTGCTTGCTTGTTCTATTTTTTCCCTGCTGTAATAAAACTGCCTTTTCTTACCCTGGTAGTTTTTCAATATTATCCTCTTCCCTCTCCCAGTGGGAGAGGGAGTGATAGAGTGACTGAGTGGGCACCTGGCACCTGGCCGGGGTCAACCCACGACATGTACATAATAAACTGTTTCACAGTCACGTATGGAAGAAGTTGTGCTGATTTCTCTTCCCAAGGGAAGCAGTTATAACAGGTCACGGGCTCTGCTCTAAGAACAAGACTTTGTACAGCCATACTGCTCCCTCACCATTTTACTGTGTCTTCTGTCTACTGCCCACAGATACTCAGAAGACATTGTTTTTCTCAAAAACTGCTTTTCCCTAGTGAATTTTTATCAAAGATTGCTCATATTTTCTTGCAGTGCTACTTCCAACTCCTTTTCCTTCTAAATACATTGAAAACCAACCATAGTCAAATATGTTTTGTATTATTTTCCTTTCTATTCTTTTTAGATGCATTATTTTGACAGGAAGCAATAATATCCCCTTAAGGAAACTGACACTGAAAAGACATGCAATAACTCCTCATCTTACAAAAAGCTTATTTAATTTAAAAAGTCATGGTATTAATAAGTTGTGTGTTTGTGGGTTAGCACATATTTTTGTTTACACTAAAATATATGATTAGAGAAATTAAGTGTTGGATGGAATAATCAGTTGTCCATAAGAATAAAAAGAACTTAGTGAAATAATCCTACACAAAGGAATGAGCTATGTAGGACCATGAGGCCAAAATCCCATTTTGCTGAAGTGAAAATACAGTTCATATTCTGATCAGTATAAACCAGCATGTTTTACTGGCTTGTTTCATTTTCATCATAGGCAGATTCTTGTACTTGAACCAAATAACTGACAATGAACATATGGAATGATTTTCAAGGTCTGTATTTGCAGAGCATGAACTTCATAAAACTATAATCAAACTAGTTTTAGGTAATGATAACCTTATTTTAACACAGTAAATTTTCCTCCACTGCCCTGGTGAATGATCTCCACTTCTTCTACCTGTCACAGCTCCCAGTTGCAAACATCTTTTCTGAAAAACAGTAGGAAAACCAGAATAGCAACAGTAGATACAGAGGTTGTAGGCCTATTTGAAAGGCTTCAGAGGCACTGAAAGAAATGGCAGAAAAAGTCACAGACCGTGTAAAACCAGCTCTATTGGCTTAGGTCAAAGATTTAAGTACTATGCCTGTCATAGCAGCTAAAAACCTACAAAGATGGGAGACATAAATTTAGCACGTATGGTAGATTTTGTGCATTGTCTTGGTAGCCATGCCTCACTTCTGTGTTCCTTACACACATCAAGTCTATCCTTCAACTAGTTTAAATTTTCATCTTTCTGGAGTTGATATTGTAGGGGGAATCATGACCTTTATCATCATCATCATCATCATCATCATAATTTATTTATTTATGATAATATATTTGTTTCACTCTCTTACAACCTCCTTGACTGTGTAGACCTGTATCATATCTCCCTTGATTGCTTGATAATCCCAGTTTATTTAGTTGTTTCTTGGATGCAAGAAGGCCCATTGTTGTGATTAATGCAGAGACCTCCTTGAACCTGACCTTTCAACCTGTCCTTATATCCCTGAGATAGGGAATCAGGATTTAAGTAGCAGGTTAAACATAAATTTATTTCATGACACAGTAATTTTCTGTTTTGTACTTCATTTCTCTCCTAATAACTCCTGACATGCAATTCGCATTTTTGCTTTACTCAATTTGATTTCTCTAGGAACACTTGGAGAAAGGTTGACAAAGAATAAAGTTACTGAAAAGATATGGAAGAGAATGAGTTCTTTGCAGTTTAACAAAGGTTTCTTTGGGTAGAAGACAATGACATGTAAAAAGACAGAATTTTTAGATTTCATGGCAGAAAATGATCTTGAGGACATCAGATCATAGTCAAACTTCCAGGTTGTAACTATGTTTCTTATTGTTGTAGAAATGACAACTTGCTACAGCAGTTGAATGCTGAAACAAGAAGACTGCTATATGTGGCCTGACCATGATGGTCCCATGGATCACTTGTAGATCAGGACCCTTCATGTTTACTGTATAATGATATTTCTTATGAAGCTATCCCATTCTAACAAATTATAAAGTAGTCTAGACACAATAATGCAAAACTATTGCACTCTAAGAAGTTCAAGCCTATTGACAATCTGATATTATCCACAAAATCAGAACTGAATTGGTAGCAATCCACTTTCTTAGAAAGGATGCTGCAGTATTGCTCGCAGGTGTTTTGAAAAATGTGCCAAAAACTCATTATAGTGATTAAACTTAACTGATATTTACCGGTGTTTTCCTCCCCTTAGCAGTAAAGAAGCTGCATGACTTATTAATATTTTGAGTAATAGATTATAAATGCTCATTTGTTGCCCTAAATTTGCTCAGCCTCTGTAGGCAAAATTTAAAATATTGTCCCCAGAATGGAGTGTTTTTAAACTGCTGGTCATGGAACAGTTGTCTAAAGCTTGCTGTATAGAGCTCTCTCCACTTGTATTGTTTCTAAGGTAACTTTCCATAAAAATCCGAAAAAGACACCTGAAAAATGTATGGATGGAGAAAAGGGATGCATAAGACAATGCTAAAGCAGGAGTTTAACTAACTTACTGTGTTGGTTCTGCTAGCATAGCTTTTGCAGATTTGAAAACTCAATTTGAAATATGATCTGGTACTGACTAATAACCTAGCCCTGACTGCTGAAGATCTGGTATTATATCAGGGTGTCTGGAATGAGACTGCTTAAGAAAGGAGGGACTGTCATGAGGACACCAGCTATTGGCACTTGAACTGATGACAAATTCATGTGAATGAACTATAGGAAATGGATATTCCACTGGCTCTCCCTATGGACAATCTGACTTGATTAGCTGGAATACTGAAGACAGAAGCCTCTGTTTCTTTCAGAGTTATGTGTAATAGACTACTCCCAGGCCAACCAGAAGGGCCCTGGGCCAGCTGGGGAGCTTTCAGAAGAGTTGTCTTTCTACATAGTACATGGCCTTTTTGAGGGAAGCAGTTAATAGTGATCATGTCAACAACATTAGAAAGTGACTTTGTAAAGCTTGATTCAGTTAGAATTATGTTTTATTTAGCCTTACGAGGTTGGAAAACCATTTATAATCTGACATGAAAATCAGGGCTCCTCTTCAGGGAGAGAAATAATTTTTTTCAGACCATGACTTAGAATTTATGTCCTGCTACTGTTTTGTATCTTTTAGGCTCTCTGGGAAACTTTTGTATGAGAAAATAATTGAGCATTTCACACTTAAACAAACATTACCTGACAGGACATTTGGGCATTATGCATTTATAGGAAGTTTCCACCTTCCTTATTTCTCGGTCATCCCTGGGAGAAAATATCAGTATCTGTTTGTAAAACAACCATGCTAAGTAGAACACACAGCTGACACTGACATTAACTTGTTTTTTTAGTGGCATTACAGAGGTGTTCTAGTATAAGAGAAACACATTATAATAATAAGGGTTACATTACTGAAGTGCTCTACTTTTCTATTATCCTAGAGAGAATTTCTTCAGTGTTCCCTGTGAATGGAAAGGTTATTTTTTTTAAGATTTCATAAATTGCATATTTCTGATCCAAACTAACTTGTGACTTGGCTTTCCACAGGATATTGTTCAGGAGCATCACTAGCCCTGCCTCCCCATTTTGAGGTATAGGATCAGGGCTGTGTACACAGCATCTACTACATACACATTACCTGGATCCACATAGTGAGGACTTGGAGGGAGAATCTAGCTCTATAATTTGACATGTGTTAGTAATCACAGCAACTTTTGGTGTAATCTTTTTACTAGTATTTCCACCATTATCATATGAACAAGCTCAAAAGATTCAGAACAATGGGAATTTAGGTCCTTTATCTAAGAAGAAGTGAGCTCAACATGGAATTATTTGGGATTAATACACCTTCCTAATTAGCTCAGCAGAGGATTTATTTTACATTAGCACAGTTCATGAAAACACAAGCTTTGTGGTTAAGGTGTTATAAATGGTGTACAGTCTTTAGCTAAGCCTGTTAGTGGCATGAAAATAACACTTCTGTTTTGCAAAAATATTTACCAACTAAGCCTCACAACCCTGTTATTTGACTTTGTTGAAGAAAAATGCAAATGAAGACATTCATTAATCTAGAACATTTAAAATTATTTCTCAGCTGATATGATTTAGACTATTTTGAAATAAGTTGTGAGAGTGATGGTGTGTGATGCTTAGCATAGATTTCAGTAAATACATTAAATCCTGGAGTCAACAACTAGTGTTTTCTGTAAAGTCCCACCCTTTATGAGAGACATGTACTCCCATTGTAGAAGGTTCAACATGGTGTAGCTCTGTATTGTGCTGTTCCTATTGCTATTAATGGACCACAACCTCGTACTGGCTGAGGTTAAGTTTAAATGCTCTTAAGTGCTGTTGGGCCTTTGGGCATAACGAGTCAAGTTTTGGCTCAGCACAGGCATCTACTCTGAAACTTGTGACTCACCAGGAGGGTCTTCTATACTCTTTTTTTCGTTACCCTTGCCTGTTGTTTTCTCCCTGTCCCATCCTACCACCCTCACAACCCCCCTCAAGTCTCCACATAGATAGTTTTGGGTTTTAATTGATTGATTTTGGATTTTTTGCTTGCTTTTTCTTCGTCTGCTTTAACCATCTAGTAAAAAGTAGAGTGAATCTTGCCAACAAACTTTGTCATGCTGCCTCTTTGATATTTAACCTGTTTTTGCTTATACCTTTGATGGTGATTCTTTAAGCAACCTTAAAACACTCATTCATGACAGGTATATAAAGGCCTAAGCATTTGCTTGGCCTTGTCTAGAATTGTCCAGTCTTATTGTAGCTAATCTTAGTGGAAGTAGAAAATTGGACAATAGTTAGGTGACTAGAGTTTAACGTGCTTTAACTGGCTTTATTTTAGCTTTATACACCTAGAAAGTTTTAGCCTGAAGAAATTACACCATATACTGCAAGTGTCTAAAAGACCAAAAATTTGAGTTTAACTTGTTAGACACACTTGTCAGAATAGCCATCACAGTTATTCTCTAAGCAGATGCCTTCAGGTCAACAAATATTTCTCCCATTCAGAGGAATAACTTTGGTTTACAGGACAGTTTGCTAGGAAAGATACACAGCTGAAGCTGCTGTGCTGGAGGAATTTTGCCAGAGCACGTGTTTAGAAGACATGGTTGGTAATGCTTTAAAACCATGGCTGTTGCTGAAATGACATTGCAAACCTGCACCTGCTACATCTTGCCAAAAAAAACACAGGGTAGGAACAGTCGGTCTTCTGGGTAGGTTTGACTTTTTTTCATCCAGTCCTTCCTCTTCCTCACTTGATCTTTGATATTTTTTTTTTCAGTGTTCTTGAGGACAGTGCAAGTGCAAATGGCCAAATATATTGGAATTCCCTGATACTGAAGAGAGAAATGGAAGAAGACAAATTTCCTGTGGGAGAAGGGCAGGTGGCAACAGCAAAGGTAGAGTTTAATAGATTTTCCACAGCCATGAAGGATTGAGAGGGAGAGAAAGAAATAATTGCCTTTGCTCTGAGCAGATGGGTTAGATCACATTGCCTTGCTCCCAAATTTCTCAGCTAGGAAAATAAAATCCTGGACAGCAGTCATAGTCCTGTAGTGCTAACCCTTGCCAAAAAACACACTGAGGGTTATTTGCTGCATGCACAGGAGCTCACTGTGCCCAAAGCAAAATATATGCATGTTCCTGCCCCAGGCACACACAACAACTAATCTCTTCTGGATATCTGAAAGGAAGGATTGATCACGTAGAATATCTGAGTCAGATTAAATTTCAGAGGAGGAAGGAGGTTATAGATATATTCTGAACTATTTCTTATACTTTTAAAGAAGGCAGTACAAAGCAACCTACTTATTTTGATACAGGTTATTTCAGATTTCATGAGATTTCCCTGCTCAGTTCTCCCCCAAGCACTGTATGCCAGAAGTAATCAAGAATTGACACAGATGTGTTGGCAAGCAACCTGAGTTAGTAGACCAGAAATCCTCATGCAGACTCCTTTCTCTACCCTTGGACAGCTGTTACCTACATGAGCAATCCTGTAACACTGCTGCAGCCTGAAAAGTGAACAACTACTTGCTCTCTGGCCACAGAGGATTTGAGAGCAGCTAGCTTTAGCTCTCATTAATTTTTTGTTCTTAAGAAATTGATGAGTGTAAATAAACCGTGTAGTACACACTGTCCACCAAGAAGTTGGGTTTTCAGTGTCTGAGGATGCTTCTCTATCTTTCAGCCTTGAGAGAGACAAAAATACTTACATCATTGTTTCTTAATTTCCAGACTCTAAGGAAGAGAGTGATTTACAACATACCCCTCATTCAAGAGAGGTTATCTACATCTCTCTGTAGAACAAGTACACAGAATATTTTGAGCCCATCAGAGCTATTAACAGGGCTCTAAGAATGAGCAATATCTTACAAGGTAAATCCTAGGACAGGTCTTCAAATCTGCAGGAACCATCTCCTTGGGCAGAAACAACTCACCAATTCTTTCAATTTTAGGGCCATAATGATGGAGGACCCTATATCCCATGATGTGTTGATGGAGTCTTGCTTTTTCAGAGAAGCATTTTCTTAGATTTTTCTTCATTTTAAGAACTGATGTTAATTAGTAATTGTTATTAATCACTAACGTATGAATCTCCTGCTATTTCCAGCTATGTCTTCCAGAAAAAACAAAAAAAAAAAAAAAGAGAAAAAAGTTTTCAGTAAAAATTTTTATCATTTTCCTTGATGCTTTCCAGTTGTCTTTGTAATGTAATGGATAGCACAGGAAAAGTGTCACGGAGAGAGAGGTGATTTCTCCAGCTTTAGAGAGCTGAAGTCAGCTCTGTCCCATTGTGGTGACCAAGTAGCAAAATCCTCTTCAATCTACAGCTACAACATTGGGGGGTTTGAACAATTCTTAACCCTGTATATGGGAACTTCTACATGTCAAGCATCTCAGAGGAGACCCTTCTATTAAATATATCTGAACCTAACTCTAAATTGTGAAAGCAGCAGCTGAGAATTAAGCTCTTGTTCTGGCTAGATCATCTCTGCACATAAGCAGAAGCTTTAAAAACTTCCCTGAAAGGATAAACTAAGCTGAAATGGATAATGACAGTCAGAAACCTTAACACAGAACTCAGACCTAAGCTGGTAGTTTGAGTATGGTCTTGAGGATGTCCTCTTCAGATTATTCTTTTAAAATAATCCTGTTTTCATTATGTCAAACTTTTCTCTTTTCATCAGTAAAGTTTTTTTATGATGCAGAAGCATATCCCAGTTAGTTTAAAAAATCATTCTTGTGTTTCGTTACCTGAAAACAGGGATGAAAGGATAGGAATCACAGCTTTAGGATGGTGAATGTGATTATCTATACACAGCCCCGAAGTATAGACCATGTTTTTTAACTTTGCTTTGGTACAGAAAGAAAATATTTCGAAACTACTGAAGCTAGCTTTGAAAATGCAGTTTGGTTGTGACAGTAATGGGAAAACTCTTAAACTATAAAAGTTGTGGGTTCTTTTCTGTTATAACAAATGCATAGAGGTACCCTGAATATACTTCAAGTTTGATTCGAGTAAAGGGTAACAAAGGCATTCCTTTCCTCTCGGGAAAGGAAACCAACTATGTCTATCTGCCACAAAGCAAAGTAGCATTAACCTGTGATTTTGGTATTTTCTTTTACCAGCTGAGTCTCTTCTCCTGTTGTTAGAGTTGTTTCTTATCTCCTTTCCCATATATCAATTATAATAACTTCTTGCACTCCAACATGTTGTCAAATTGCCTAATGCTTTTCTGGGTAGCTGCTCAGTTGGGATACCTGTCTTGAACATCTTAGATCCTAAAGTTCTCTAAGTCATTCTCAAAACACAGCTGGAGTTGGTAGCCATGCTATAGTCCTAAATAAAGATATGGGAATAGAATGCAGTCTGAAATATAAGTGAGTGAACAAAAGAAGATAAGGTGAAATTCTCCTGAGAGTCATACTGCACAGAATATTATTACATTACAGGTATGCTGTGAATGACAATATGTTCATGGTTATTGCACTAAATTTTAATGTTTTAATGTTAAATGCAAGTGTTTGTTTCTGCTATGTAGAAAACCTGTAAAAAGAAATATGAAAACACTAATTTTATCTAGGTGTCATCTTCCTCTTGCTGTGTATGTGGCAATAAATCAGAACTTATTCTGATGACATTATCAACCACAAGCATTACAAATTGACACATTTCCTAGCATGCTCAGCATTATAATGTACTTTGCATACTGCACGCTGATATTCAACTACTGTAAAATACTTTCATTACAGGACATTTTCGTGTGCCTTCAGTCATGTACAAATCTAACAAAGAGCAATCTGCAGAGTTAAGGTTTGGTTTGAAATGTCAGTTTCTATTCATAAACATCAATAGAAAGTATTTGTCCTAATAGCATTTGGAAGCTACAAAAAATAAACCAATTTGTGCTTCAGAGTGGCATCATGAAATTATTACTTAACACAATGAACACTCCATTGCTGTATATTTGCTCTTTATTTTCAGAGATGCTTAGTGTACTTCAAGCCCAAACCTTATGTTTCTCAAGACTCATAAAAATTGTTCATATATAAAAAACTCATTGCATTATTCTGCTAATTGATATATTAAAGCTCCAACCTTCCCTCATCCTTCATCTAATAGTTTTGATTCATGTTTCATGGTAGCATAGTAAGTTCAATTTTTATAAATGTTATAGTGGAAAAAGACATTTGAAGCAAATCAAAGAATTCTTTGCTCAATCTCAATGTTTGGTTTTATTCTATAGCCATGTGTATTGAACTGGTTTAGTAACAAACTGATCTTGCATGGAGTTTATGCCATAACCCCAAAACTTCTTGAAACACAGGGATGATGACTGTCTAAATTTGATACCTACCGAAGTAAATAGCTGTTTCTAAATTGAAAGCCATGCTTATTTATTTACTTGTTTAAGTATCAGCTCTTAATTCATAGTAAACTTGAAGTTTAAGCAAGAAAAGTTAGGAGTAACAATTTTACATTGCTGCCTTCTTGAGAACACTAGCAACTGACAAGTACAATCAAATTCCCTGAAAAAGGTTTTGCCTTTAAAAAAATGTTTTAATTACACTTACAAACAAACACTGATTTCACAATGGCTTCTAGAAGGTTAGGCCAAGAATATATAGATCATGAAATTATTATACTACCTTAGTGTACACTTCGAAACTGAACAAGACGAAGTGAAACAGAAGACTCTCCTGTAATGAATTTGTGAAAAGAACCAGGTTCCTCTGGAGGGATGAACATGAAAGTAGGAACTGGAACAGTCACTCAGCTGGTAGGGCTCACCATTATGTCTTCTTTAAATCTTTATTCTTTTACTGTCAACAGTCTGTTTCAAAGAACCTCCTTTTCTCATGCTGCTGTTTCAAAGGAGTTAACAGCTACTGTTGTTACCTGTTTCTGTATTTCAGACATTGGAAATCCCTGCAGTAGGTCAGAAGCAGAGAGGATTTTTAGCTATAAAAAGAATTCCTTATATGGGTCTAAGTTTTTCAGCGCCTAAATGTATAAATAGAACAAGAAGCAGAACCCCTGACTCACAGTGGCCTCGCTTCTCTACAGATACACATACTTTTTCTTGCTTGTCTAGCCCTAGTAGTTTTTTACATGCTCCTCTCTGAGACAGAGTAGAATGCACTATGTTAACTTTGTGATGAGGATATTCTGCTGACTTCATACACATTCGAAATCCCACAAGAAGGCCAAGAGCTGCTGGGATGGCAAACTCCTTTACAAATAACAGACAGTATCATTTCCTTTATCACCATTTTAAGCACAAATGGTTGGTGGTGATAAAGTCTATCCAAGAATATTAGTCTTCCCCTGGATTCAGGACATAATGTACAGGAACCTCAATAGGCTGATAGATCTTCGCATTACTCCTGCAGGCAAGGCGAAAACGGGAAGTTAAGCCAGACACCCATATTAAGCCTTTTCCTTTAGTTTGGTTTGTTTGGAATTTTTTAATTACCTTTTTTATCATGGGAGCTTTAGCATTCATTTTCTGAGAAGCTTAGTTCTTGATCTGTTGTAAAAGAAGTCAAGAATTGAATTGTGAGTCTAAACTCCTTTGTAATATCCCTGCTGGGTTCCTTAGACTGAGGTGTTACAGTGCCTTACTATTGCAAAGTGTCCAGCAAAGCACTAAATAGATCACCTTTGAAAAGTATTAGAATTAAACAACTTTGCATTATAAAAATGGAAAAGAAAGCTACCACTATAATTTTTAACTTCAGAAAGCAAAGCTACATATAGAAATAAAATAGTTACAATGCAAGTAAGAAAGAAACTGAAGTGAGTTAATGTCTAAATTCTCTCAGACAGACAGTATAGAAAAGTAAAAACCATACATGAGGCAAACTTTCTATTGAGTTTATTGACTCTACTGTTTTAAAAGGTTAAAAGGTGCTAGTAAACAACTAAATGTAGGGGATTGTTAGAAATAAAAAAACAAAACCTCCTAAAAACAATGATGATGAAAAAAATACGCAAAAAACTTCTCAAACAATCAAAGAATAACCAGCAGTTATTCAAAAGGTAAAATTTAGGTCTGAATGAAAAAAATAAGAAAAAAGAGAATATATGATGGTGAGCTACATGTTGCAGTTTTAAAGAAGTGTTTAGGAGTGACAAATATCATTAAAACTTCTAATAGAGGATTTTTAAGCACAGGAAGTCAGGAAGATGATCAAAGATTTAATGAGGGTCAAAAGATGATACAGGTGCTAAAGACACACTTAAGGGAGAAATGTGTATAGCAGAACCGCTAAAAACGTAGTGTATTTGTTCTCCTAATGTGATTCCAAGACAGTTTTCTATTTTATTAATGAGGGAACACTTGAGGAACTGTCTCAAATTAAAGTGTCAGTAAATGACTATTAAGATAAACCAATAAAAAGATTATTAAGACATTGACATGAAGAGATGATATTCAGCCAGGAACACTAAAGGTAATCAAATATGAAATTGCTAACTTCCAGTTAAAATCAGAAGGATGGAAAGGATCAAATAGGACATCAATTTTAAAAGACTCCAGCAGATAACTAGGAAAATGAACTGACAAATCTGATTTAACTTCAGGCAAACAGTAAAGATTGGAACTCTAAGACTGGCAGGGGGGGAAAAAAGGAGAGAGAGAAGAGACCAAGACAGAGAGAGAGATGGAAAAGTGAAAAGAATCAATGGATATTTTATAGAGAGCATACTTTCCGTCCAAAATCAATACAATACTCTAAAATAGTCTGTGGCTACTTTGGGAACATCCCTAGGCAATGGAGCTTGATTCTGTTTACCAATAAATTGTTAGAATACTCTATGGAAGGCTAGAGACTCATGCCAACTGTCACTGTCCTGTTTACAACTTAAAAATTAACACAACCTCCAAAGAGCATTATCAGCGTGGAACCACATGTTTTGGAGAATGTGAAACATAAACTGTGCCCCCTTCTCAGCTCAAGTGTCAGAGAACAGTAGTAGGCACATTAAATATGTTGCTATTAATACATCCCTAAAGTTTGAGAATAATGATCTAATTGTTAGAATGTGCATATGTTTTCAGGGCTTTTATAAGATCTTCCATCAAGGTACCTGTCCTGGGTTAGTCAGGAGGGGTCAAAATCTAGGAAGCGACCTATGCTGCAGGAAGGGATATAACTTCCTTCCTGGGAGAGAGAGCCAGTAGCTAGGTAGTTTTAAGGACTGATGTGTAGATGAACCAACTAAAAAGTTGATCCGCCTTCGAGGAAAAAACCATATCTAAGCAGAGACCCTCTGAGCCTCTTCCTCTTTTTTGGCCTACGGCTGTGTAGAGAGGAGCATCTCTGTGCTTCTCTCCCTGGTAAGGCCCCCCCGCCTCCTTCCAAAGGAGGGAGCGGGGGGAAGGGAGGTTTGGGGCAGCCGTGCCGCTGCAGCCAGGAATGGGGGAGGAACCGGCTGGAATTTTCAGCAGATACAGTTCAGCCGGTATGTCAGCTAAACGAGACAGGGCCAGGCCCCTGCTCCGGGCCAGGCAAGGACCGGGCCAGACTCCATCCAGCTCAGGCCAGGCCCTGCCCTGCCACCCCAGGCCCAGATGGCCCCACCAGGCCGAGCCAGCTTTGCAGAGCCAGGCCACAGAGACTCTGAGAGCTTCTGCCATCCAGCTTGGACCTTTTCAAACAGCCCAGCAGAGACCACGTGATCATCACACTGCTGGAGAGAGAGAGAGAGATTAACTCTGTCCATGCCTGGACTAAACTTACAGACACCCATCCTTCCTTGCACAGAGAGAGAGGAACGAGTGAGGACATCTACATAAATGCAGCATAGAGACTTTGCAGTCAGTGAGGAAAGCAGAACCGATACTTAGAGGGAGGTGTATGAGAAGTGCTTCGAGAGTGAAGCTGAAAACTCTTTTGGAGAACCATGGTTGAAGACTGAGCTAATAAATTCCCTGTAATATATGAAGACATAGTTCAAAAGGGGGATGTGAGGTTCTAATTGCAGCCAGTGAACTGAAACACCTGGGTAAAGACAAGTAAGTGTTGAAAAAGTACAGCCTAATGAGAAACTTGAACCAAGAGAGAAGAGAGGCTGTGACCCAGAGCCCTGGTCCCGGGGGGAATGCCAGAGAACTTGTGTTGTCAGGAGAACCTGTGTTGCTCAGCACAGAAGAAGGGATTTTCTTTGTTGCTGCAATTGAACTGTGCATCCTTAAAACAGGTACCCTGTGGACTGTTCATAACCCACCATAGTGGCTGTGGGAAGGCTACTGGGGTGGGAGGGATCCACCATTAAGCTGATCTTTCTTCCAGGCGGCAGCTGATCGTGAGGCAGAAGACCCATAAAAAGCTGTATTTTTCTTACAGAAAATCCATGGTGTAAACAAAAGAGACTTCTCTCCCTAAATGAACTGGAACGAGAGCTATTTCTGAGGTGGTAAACTGACTGGAGGTCAAGGTGTTGTCTTTTGTGTGTTGTCAGGGAGAAAGAAATGGAGAGGTGGGGGAAGGAGGGGTGGTCTGAGGAGTTTGTTCTGGTTTTTCCTTGTTTTTTTTTTTCCTCTTTCTTAGGTATGTTAATAAACTTTCTTGATACTTTATAAAGTTTGAGCCTACTTTGCCTACTCCTAATCCTCATCTCACAGCAAACATCAGGTAAATTTGGGTAAGTGTGCTGGCATTTGGCCAGAACCTTGAATAGGCGAATTCGAACCACTACAGTACCCTACAGAAAAGGTACCAAATCCAAAAATGAAAATCTCTACCTGGAGAAGTACAATCTCTCTCTGGAGAGAGTAGAAAGGGTGGGAGAAGGACACTGGTCCTAACTCCACACACATAATAAAAGAATTTCATTTCACTGCAACTGATGTAGAAATATTCGATGTTATTTGGTGTAATTTAAGAAGGGTAAATGATTTCTGAGAGCAAGCAAGAAGGCAGAAAAACTGTTTGGTGTTATATGATAGAATTATTTAGGTTGGAAAAGACCTTTTTCTCCAAAGTAATCTCAAGTCATTGATTCATGTAAGAATTTTATTAGGCCTTTGAGTCTTTAACATTCACTTGCAAAGTTCACCAAAAAGAAAATTGTATTTGCTGTTTTCAATATATCATCTTCAATAAACAATAACGAGGTAGTGACACTGGCTACAAGCAGACAGTTACATACTTGCTATTAAAGTCTCAGAAGAATGGAAACTGAAAAAGCCTATTAGGTATCAATACCTGAAGTACAGCTGAAATGTGTAACATGAAATTGAACTAAAACTGAGGAGGAACAAGAGTGATGTACAAAAAAGCACAAGAAAATATCATATTTAATATTAAGTCTTGTGATTATACGGAAAAGTAAAAACTTTTAATAAACTAGTTAAAATTTTTATTAAATAATTTGTAAATATTTAGCATTCTATAAATAAAAATCAAAGTTAAAATACAACATATCTAATCCAAAAACTATAGTAAAAAATAGAATAAAATAGTTCATAATCTGAAGGAAAGAATAAAATTCCTACATTCGCAGACCATCACACAATTAGCAGAGACCTTGCTGGACCAAAAAGAACCTCTGCTTCCCCTGGTATACTTCTTCAAAACGTACTTGCATGCCAGGACTAGAAGCATGAGGGAAAGGTGATACATAAGTCAATTTTACTTTCTGGTTTTTATCAGCCACCACTGTAGGGATTGCTTTGAGGTCATATCTGGACAAAACCCCCTTCAAATATACATTGATGCTTCTAATTTGCCTCAATTCTTTTTAATTTTATAAATTTGTTCTTGCTTTTTTTTTTTTCCTGTGTGAAGAAATTCCACAGTTAAATTCTGAGTTGTGAGAAAGCAATTCTTTTTCTGCAATTTAAACCTTTTGCCTAATGTTATATTATTAGGTTCTTGCATTCTAAGAAATGCTATTTCTTCTTGTATTCCATTCATTTCATTGTGTCTTTTTTGTTTTCCTTTGCTGGTTTTCTTCTCTTCAGACTAAAAACACCAATCTATGTTGTGTTTTTCTAATTATCCTTTTTGAGGTGGTCGAATAAAAGCACAGCTATTTCTCAAGACTGAGGAAAACCATAAGATTTATACAGATTTATACACAACTATTCTGCTGTAATTTGTTTGGGTAAAAAACTGGCTGGATGGCCAGGCCCAAAGAGTGGGGGTGGATGGTGCTGTATTCAGTTGGTGACTGATCACTCATGGGGTTCCCCAGGGCTCAGTATTGGGGCCAGCCCTGTTTAATATCTTTATCAATGATCTGAAAGAGGGCATCAAGTACACCCTAAGTGAGTTTGCAGGTGACACCAAGCTAGGTGGGAATGTTGATCTGCTGGAGGGTAGGAAGGCTTCGCAGAGGATCAATGGGTTAAGGCCAACTGTATGAGGTAAAATAAGAAGTGCCAGGTCCTGCACTTGGGTCACAACAACCACATGCAGTGTTCCCATCCAGTGGCAGAGTGGCTGGAAAGATGCTCAGTGGAAAAGGACCTGGGGGTTCTGGTTGATAGCCGGCTGAACATGAGCCAGCTGTGCCCAGGTGGCCAAGAAGGCCAATGGCATCCGGCCTGTATCAGGGATAGAGTGGTCAGCGGGGCCAGGGCAGTGATTGTCCTCCTGTACTCTGCACTGGTGAGGCCACACCTCAAATCCTGTGTCCAGTTCTGGGCCTCTCACTACAAGAAGGACATCGAGGTGCTGGAGCATGTTCAGAGAAGGGCAACAGACCTGAGGAAGAGTCTGGACCACATGAAGAGCAGCTGAAGGAGCAGGAGTTGTTTAGCCTGAAGTGAAGGAGGTTCAGAGGGGACCTTTTCACTATCCACAACTACCTGGCTGGAGGTTGTCGTGAGGTGGGGGTTGGTCTCTTCTCCCAAGTAACCAGAGATAGAACAAGAGGAAATGGCCTCAAATTGCATCCAGAGAAGTTTAGATTGGATATTTGTGGTAGATAGGGACAGGCGGACGGAAGATCTCGCGATGTGACGGAAAGCAAAGGGCAGCATGGAATACCCCCCTCCCTTCATTCCTGCATGATAAGAGATCACCCGAAGTATGCAACTCCTCCTAATCCCAGTAGTTTTCCACTCCTTACTAACCCTAGCTATCCCACCGTCCCCTTTCTGACGTAGTGAAGCCCCCTAGACTATTTAACCTCATGAGATAAGGTAATAAACGCCATTTGACCATCCACCACATTGGTGTCTGTGTGTCGTGGACCGAGTGGCTCGGGTGAGGCCGAGCTGCCGTGCTGTCGTTCTTGAACCAGGTCGCCTGCCTTCATAGCAGAAGGCAACATAGTGGTGCCGAAACCCGGGAAGAAGAAAGAGCTCGGGCAACGGGATTCAGCCTGGACAAGAGGCAGCGGCCGGGGCAGCGAAGCTGACTTCAGGCGGGGGAGACGTCCCCAAAGGACCCACGGTCACTATGGAGACCGTCGCAAAGGTCGTGAGTCTACTTTATAAGCAGTGGGGTATTAAGTGTAAGCTCAAGGATTTTTATATTGCTATTGCAAAACTCCTGGAGCTTGGGGCGATTGAGCGTCCAGCAGAAATATTACACCCAGAGGTGTGGGAGAAATGTACCAATGTTTTAGCAGAGCAAACTAAATCCTCGGGCAGCGGCAAAAGTCTCAAAGCGTGGGGGAAAGTAGAAACGGCTTTACGCCAAGCGCTGGAGAAACAAGAGACTTGGAAAGCTGCACGTGCATGTTTATTAGCTACTCCTAAGCTGGGGGTAGGAGCAATGACGCAGACAGACCCCGAGAGCGGTCTATCTGAGAGCGGGGATTCGCGGGGACCGGGCGCGCTTCCCTCCTCCCCGAACCCGAATCCAAACGCCCCAGGGCCCCCAGAAAACCTCCCGACCCTTCCGCCGAGCCTGCCAGATCCACCCCCTCCCGCAGAAACTTCCCAAATGTCCGCGGTTTCCCCATCCGTCCCTCCGCCGCCGGTTAGCGATCCAACGCTGGAAGCGCAGTAATACGCGCAATCTTTTTGGGAGGGATTGGCAACCGAAGCCAGGGAAACCGAGAGGGCAGCTAGAGAGGGAGCGCGGGTGAACCCCTCTCCCCCGCCCTATGCAGTTCAAAATGGCGCGGGCGACCAAGGAGATGGGCGGGGCCAGGGTTTCAGCGGCGGGAACGAGCAACGATTGCGAGTATTCGCTGCTGCGCATGCGTGGGAGGAGAGAGCTGCAAACGCGCGGGCACGGGAGAGCGGCAGAGAGCGCATGCCCAGTCAAGAGCCGTGCTCAATGCCATTATCATTCAAAGGAGAGCCCTCCCCTTACGAGAGGCAGGGCAAGCCCAGGGGGCGGGACCGGCACCACCCCCGGGGGGAGGAGTGGGGCCGGAGCCGCGAGGAAAGGCACGGAATCCCGGAAGTGCTCTGGCAGTTGACTTCCAGCTCTGAGTCCGACAACAGCTCCGCTAGCTTTACTGAGTTATCGGAAACTGACGGGGACACAGAGTCGGAAGAAGCAGAGCTATCACGATTTGAAACGAAAACGAATAAAGTTTTAAATTACGCCGGAAAGCAATCACAATACAAATTCACCCACTGGGGAAAGATAAAAATAGCTTGTGCAGAATGGGTGCCCTTGGCTACAGTCCATGCTTTCCCGGTGAGAACCACTGGGCAAGACGGAAACCAGCAACAAATTTATAACCCGATAAACCCCAAAGATATAGAAACGATTGTCAAAGCAATCTCAGAAAAGGGGATGGATTCCATCATTGTTTCTACTCTCATAGACGGCCTTTTTTGCAATGATAACCTGCTCCCCTTTGACATTATACAAATAGGTCGCATGATTTTTGATGGGGCAGGAATGATTGTTTTTAAACAGGAATGGAGAGACAATTGTATGAACCTATTAGCCGAGTCCTCTGGGGCGGGGCAACCACTGCATGGCTTGAGCTTGTCCAGGCTGACAGGGAAACATGATGAGATGATTACACCTCAGCAGCAAGCTGCACTATTGCGAGCTGAGGAAGTCAGGGCCACAACCCGAGCTGCCAGAGAAGCCATTCGTGCTGCATCTCGTGTGGTAGCTAAGCCTTCACCGTGGTCCACCATAAAGAAAACAGAGAGTGAAAGCTTCACAAAGTTTGTGGACTGCCTACAGGCAGCAGTAGACGCCTCTACCCTGCCTGCAGCGGCAAAAGGACCCGTTGTAGCAGACTGCTTGTGGCAACAAAGTAACACTATTACCAAAGAAATCTTGCGCTCCGTTCCAATTGGAGCCAGCCTGGATGATATGATCAAACATGTAGTTAGGGAAGAACAGCTAACCCCTTTTCGGGCTGCCGTACGTGATCTAACTAGTGCAATGGCATGCTTCAAATGTGGACAGGCAGGCCACATCGCAACAGGCTGTCCCCATAAATCCCAGCCTCCCCCGGCGGGGCCTCCATCTCAAGCGTGCGTGAGAGGGGCCTGTTGGGGCTGCGGGAGGAAGGGACACCTCGCTAAGGAATGCAGATCCCGACCCCGGGGAAACGGGAGGGGGAGGGGGCAGTTGGGCCGCACCCAGCCTCCTCCCGTTGCGAATGCAAGGCGGCCCATCTATGCCAACCCCCAGTGGGGTGGGGGGCCCTCATTCCCTATGCCCCCGCAGGAGACAGCTAGTCGTGCACCCACACAAACGGTGCAAATGCAGAGTTTCACAGCACCGCCAGCAGCACCATTGCACCCACTACAGCCACAAGCCGCACTTGTGCCACAGGGTCAGCAGGGGGCGCCCCAGAGCGGAACCCCTGGGTGGCCCTGGCCATGAAAGTAGGGAAAGAGCCCCTGATAGTGTGGGGGACATGCCGCCTCTATGGCAGTCAGGATCCCCACGTCATAGGGCTTCAGTTTTGGGCAGACACGGGTTCAGACTGTACAATTATTCCCCAAGCACATTGGCCACAACATTGGCAATTTACAGAAGTCCCCCCAGTGAATGGTGTGGGAGGGCCATCCCGGGCGTGGAAAAGCACCCAGTTGGTAGCTATAACACTTCACACAAAAAAGGGACCAGAACAGACAGTGGCAATCTACCCCTACATTCTACAGAACTCTCCACCTTTGATAGGAAGGGACATCCTTGCTATGTTAGGAGTCAGGATGACAAATTTACCATGAGGGCCACTGCAGTTCATCCACCGCTGCCAATTAAATTGACTTGGAAATCATCAGAAATTGTATACGTGGAGCAGTGGCCCCTGTCAGAGCCTCGAATGGCAGCTTTGCGGGAACTGGTTGACCGTGAACTACAAAAGGGTCATATAGAACCCTCCATCAGCCCGTGGAACACCCCTGTATTTGTAATCCCCAAAAAGTCTGGAGACAGTTACCGCCTCATCCATGACTGTTTTGCAGCCAAATCACCCTAGTTGGGCCACAGGCAGGACGTGGACAGTAGTTATTCAAGGATCAAAAGAGTGGGTGAATGTGCGAATTATCAAGCTCCAACCCCCCGCATCCCGGGCGGTTGGGCCAAACCAAGTTATTAAAGATGTACTAAAAGGGAAAAACACAACCCACTCCAAAGCCTTGCCCACAAAAGTCACTGATACCCTGATCGGTCATGCAGATGCCTCCCAGATAAGTAGTTTAGCCAAGTCTGACTCTGACCCAATCTTTCGTATGTTAGAAGCTACCTTTCTTTCCCTGAACGAATCCAACCCGAACCTAACTGATTCCTGCTGGCTTTGCTATGATGTCAAACCTCCCCTTCTACGAAGGAGTTGCTTTAAATATCCCCTTCAGTTACTCCACAGCCGACTCCCCTCACCAGTGCAGGTGGGATACTCCCCGCAGAGGAATCACCCTGAGTCAAGTCATGGGTCAAGGCAGATGTTTTGGCAATGCAACCTTAGCAAAGAAAGGCAACATCTGCACCAAAGTTGTCAAGCCCAACAGAAAGAATAAGTGGGTGGTTCCATCCCCATCTGGGATGTGGGTTTGTCAGCGATCTGGAGTGAGTCCTTGTGTGTCTCTTGCCAAATTCAATGATTCCACTGACTTTTGTGTCCAAGTTCTAATTGTTCCTAGGGTCCTGTACCATACAGATGAAGAGATGTACCACCTTCTTGAGAAACCCGACCGGCTCCACAAAAGAGAACTGTTAACAGGTGTAACTATTGCAATGCTGCTCGGCCTGGGAGCAGCCGGAACGGCCACGGGTGTCTCAGCTCTTGCAACCCGACACCAAGGACTGTCTCAGCTACAAATGACCATCGATGAGGACTTGCAGAGGATCAAGAAATCCATCTCCTTTCTAGAGAAATCAGTTTCCTCACTCTCAGAAGTAGTCTTGCAGAACAGGTGAGGATTGGACCTCTTGTTCATGCAACAAGGAGGCTTGTGTGCCGCCTTGAAAGAGGAATGCTGCTTTTATGCAGACCACACAGGAGTCTTTAGAGACTCCATGGCAGAGCTCCGAGATAGGCTAGCTCGGAGACAGAAAGACAGGGAAGCCCAACAGAGCTGGTTTGAGTCCTGGTTCAATCAATCACCATGGCTCACCACACTAATTTCCGCCTTGATAGGTCCATTGGCAATGTTGCTTTTAGTTTTTACCTTTGGACCATGCCTGCTGAACAAACTAGTCTCTTTTATCCAGACCCGTCTGGAACGGGCCAACATTCTGTTTTTAGAACATCAACAAATGCTGTAATCCAAACTGTAAACACTGTCAATCGCAAGACTCTTCTAACTTGCCTTGCGAAATCTACTCAGGTATACCAAACCCTTTTTCCCTTGTCAAGTTACTACCTCATACCTCACTTCAATACATGTATCTATGACTACCTCATTCATTTGTGAAAAAAGGGGGGGAAGTGTGGTAGATAGGGACAGGCGGACGGAAGATCTCGCGATGTGACGGAAAGCAAAGGGCAGCATGGAATCCCCCCTCCCTTCATTCCTGCATGATAAGAGATCACCCGAAGTATGCAACTCCTCCTAATCCCAGTAGTTTTCCACTCCTTACTAACCCTAGCTATCCCACCGTCCCCTTTCTGACGTAGTGAAGCCCCCTAGACTATTTAACCTCATGAGATAAGGTAATAAATGCCATTTGACCATCCACCACATTGGTGTCTGTGTGTCGTGGACCGAGTAGCTCAGGTGAGGCCGGGCTGCCGTGCTGTCGTTCTTGAACCAGGTCGCCTGCCTTCATAGCAGAAGGCAACAGATATTAGGAAAAATGCCTACACAGCCAAGTGTGGTAGGAGGCTTCACAGGGAACTGGTTGAGTCTCCATTCCTGGAGGTATTCAAAAGATATGTAAATGCAGTACTTATGTACATGGTTTAGTGGTGCACGCAGCAGTATTAGATAGCAATTGGACTCAATAATCTTAAATGTCTTTTCCAACTGAAATGACTGTCGTATTCTATAATCAATTCTCTGTGACAATAATAAGTCATACAAAATATGCCTACTTTGTTTTCAAAACTTACATATCTTGTACTGACTGGATTAAAAGCACAAATACTCGATAATTGCTTAGTTTGCTGCTTTGTAAAATAAGAGATCTAGCATCTGATCTACGTAGCTAATTATATTCCCTTCTTTTTTTTGTAGGAAAACAGGAATGTTTTAATCTTTTTATCATTGTTGTCACCAGTCAGAATATAACTGAACTATCACAAGCAGTCAGTGCTGGAGTTTTATAACCCTAAGATAGAGAAAAAGTATTTTGCAACACTTACAAAAGTAGTATTTTGTTTTCCGATTTTTTAATAACTTTTCTGAATGCAAAGGCAATTTCTTTTACTTCCTTCCTTCCTTCCTTGTGTTTTCATTTTCATTTTACTGCAACAATTATCTTCTTACTTCACTACTACATCTTAAACTGACTAGAGTGTAATGAATCTGTAATCCAATTCAACTGTGAGTCTTGAGCTCAGAGACATTAACAGTAGACCTTGTATTTTTTTGTTAGTTATGGTGGCACTCTCTTCAGCACATAATTCCCCTTCACTTCATCCTCCTGGAAGCTTCTTCTGACCTCTTTTATCCAGTAGAGCACTTAAATAAAGGAAGTGGTTTCCAAAAATCACAGGCAGAAGTGAGAAAAATGGAAAGGACAAGGACATAATGGTAATATCTCTCAGCCATGAAAGACAATGGAAGACTTGTCAAAGGACGTACTTCACATCATTACCCTCATCTTACCATAACCATCTGTCATATGTTCCTCAAGAACTACTTTAAAACTTTCATTTATTAACAACTCAACTTAGTCTTTAATGATATGCAATGAAATTGCCTAAACCTTTTTGCAGCTAAGAAATTCGGGCCAATATCCTCTCTACTAATAATGTGTGCCTCCCAAAGACATTGCACAAAGAGCATATTCGGCCCATTCTGGTTTTCTTCTCCTAGAGATGACATCTATAATTTTGCTGAGAAGCCAAACTGAGCCAAACCATGGCACCTACAAAATGCCTTGAAGAACAACTCTTATAATGAGAACAGGAGCATATTTTGCAGTAATAAAAAATGACAGAACAATTACAGTGAGCTTTAACTTTCATAGGTAAATCACACACAACAGATTTTATTAGTTCTAAAGTAATGATTGTTATCAACCTATCCTTTTATTATCTCATGTCTGCTAAACCAGCATTGCTCAGTTAATTAACACCTCCCAACTTTCATAGACAACTATAATATAAAACATAACAGCAGTAACAGCAATTGTACTATAAATGCAGATCTAATACCAATACAAGATGCTAAATTCATTACTTATAGAGTTTTCAATATTAAAGATACTCACTTCATGGTATAACAAATTACTGGAGCAAGTTTCTTTTTTTTATTGTTGATATAATAATAAATTAAGCTTAACTATTATTTCATAGGTCACAAAGTCCAACGTCTGCCAATGAAAGATTGTTCTCTACAGTATTTTTTTTCTGTGCAATCTAAATGATCAAAGTTCTTGAAATATTGCTTTCATTCCCACAGAAAGTTTTAAAACACAGATGACTGATCAAACAGCAGGGTATATTCCCTAATCTAGTGTGGTTCAGTTGGTAATAAGAGAATGTAAATTCTCTATTAAGGCTTCATTTGGTTCAGTTCAAATAGTCCACTCTTAAGTGTCTGATTAGTAGGATCACAGAATTGCTGAGGTCGTAATGGACCTTTGGACACAATGGAGTCCAACACCCTTGCACAGAGCACTATCAACTACACCAGGGTGCCCAGGTCTCTGTCCTCTCAGGTTTTGAATATCTTGAGGGATGCAAACTGCAGCCTCTCTGGACAACCTCTTCCAGTGTTGGACTTGTTTATTCTTATGATAATATGAAATTTTACTGCTTTTCAATTTCTATCTCTTGCCTTTTGTAGTGTCAGTGGACACCACTGAGAAGGATCTGGCTTCTACTTCTTCATTCACTCTTGTCAAATATTTATAAACATTGGCACCGGTCCCTTGCCAGGCCCCCAAAGCTTCTTATGCAAAGTGAACTGTCCTAGTTGTCTCAGCTCCCCTTGCATGAAAGGTGGTCCAGTCCCATAAACATCCTTGTGGTCCTGTGTTGGGAAATGGCCATCTCTGGCTGCACAGACATAAAGTATAAGTGAGCAATCCAGGCCCCATAGATGAGAGCTAGGCCTCTGCTCAAGGTTATTCTCAAGACAACTGTGGGAAAGGGAGACATGAGAGCTGAAAACAAGCTGCAGGTGTCTAGAGATTAACTTGGCAGAAGAAACTGTTGATATTGTTGCCTTCTGATACCAGTTTGGTGTTTTAATTAGATTAGAGAAAGATCCCGTGTGAAACTTCTGTAAGTAAATAATATTTTGAGCATGTAGAGAAGTATAAGTGTGTGCATTGTCTGACAATAAACGAGCTTGATTTATCACTCACATTGGGTCTGCATCTTGCTTCTCTCGCCACCGACAAATGGTGACCCTGACGTGCGGGACCAGACCGCCGAGATCAGGAGAGCACCAGTAGCAGTGGCCGGGGAGCGAAGATCTATACCTTTTGCGCGACGAAAGGGAGATCCGATAGCTCGGGCCTCGGGAGAGAGGTCCGCCGCCCGAAACGGCTGCACTCTGACAAGCTGCGTGGCGATCGCAGATTCAGCAGGTAGACGCTGCGCGGGAAGACGCGGAGGGGCCAGCGCGGAGGGATGCGGAGGCCGTTGCGATCAGCTAGAAGTGGTAAACCAGCTGGACGAAGATGGACCGAGAGGTAGCCTTAGACTTATTAACACGCTTTTTAGAAAAGCGGGGAGTCAGCAAAGACACCCTAAAGCAGGTAGCAGGATTAGTTACGTTAGGGATGGCAAAGGGTTGTTTCGGGGACCCTAATACAATTTTTGACCTGCCTGAATGGCGGAAATATGGTGATCAGTTGTTTGAGGGAATTCTAGACAGCAACAAAGTATGCGTTAAGCTAGGGAAGCCCTGGAGGGAGGTAACAACCTGTTTGCAAAGATACCAGGCAGAGAAAAAAGTTGCCGCCGTTGCCACGGCGAAACTAGAAGGGAACGCAGAAGGGAGCGGGGGGACTCCGAGAGGTGAGCGCCCTATCCAGGGAATGCTCGGCATTGGTAACGAAACGCCCAGCCTGCCGGCCGTAGGGAAGTGTGTGGTGCTGGGGGTGCACGGCTCGCCGTCCAAGCACGGCGTTGCCTCGGAGGCGGCCGCTGCCTGCGCGAAGCCAAAGGAGGGGGTATCCGCCCCTCCCCTGTGCACCAGCCGGGCCCCGGGAGGAAGAACAGCTGCCTTTGTCCCCCACCCAGGGTGGCGATGACGCTATCCCTTCTCGTCCCGACCAGCCGCCTGTTCCTCCCACCCCGATGCGAGGAGGCAGTGTCCCTTTTCGCCAGGAGCAGCCACCTGTGCGCCAGCTGCCTGCGCACCCCCCCTTGCTGGGTGGAGGCTGTGTCCCTTTTCGCGTGGGGGAAGGGAGACGCAGAATTAGCTGGGCGAAAGTAGAACAGAAAGCTTTGGAAGAGGGGGATGTGAAACTAGCTCAGGACGCTAAAACTTTAAGCCGAGCAGAAGCAGCATTTCCAGTGCTGTTTGAGCCCCTGCAGGAGGGAGGGCAGCAAGCGACTCACACGGCAATCGATTGGAAGTTACTCACACAGTTACGTACCACAGCTAGTGTGTCCGGGCTGCACGGGGAGCCCACCAAAATGATGTTAAATTATATTTGGGGAAGTGTTATACTATGCCCAGAGGACATCAAGGGTATTATTAGAATGATTATGACCCAGTTGCAGCAACTGCTGTGGCAAGCTCACTGGCAGCAGCTTTGTAACGAAGTAGCCAATCAACCTAGGCCTGAGGGTGACCCCCTGCGGGGAGTCATTCCTGAGCAACTAATGGGCCATGAACAGTGGTCCACCATAATTGCGCAGCTGCAGTTAGGGTCAGACATTATGCTAGAATCCATGCGAACAGCAAGGGAAGCTATCGACAGGGTACATACTGCTCCCCCCACGCCCTCCTATATGTCCATCAAGCAGGGCAAGGAGGAGACATTTGCTGCCTTTGTGGACAAGGTCTTCGCAGCTATCACAGCTTCTGGGGTGCCTCAGTGGATGCAAGGGGCACTGTTACGCCAGTGTGTTCTCGAAAACAGCACTCAGCAAACAAAAAACATTCTAGTTACGCTCCCTGTAGACGCCTCCATTGAGGTCATGTTAGAAAGGATGAGCTGAGTGCCGGTGGGGATGCATGCATTCATAGCTGAGGTGGTCACTGCCATGGGTGACAAAATAGGGGAAAAGATAGCCCATGCTCACACACATGCCTTTGCTGCGCTCCAGCCACTTCGACCCCTTGGTGCAGCGGGGGATGGGTCACGCCCAGACAGAAGGCACCGGTGTTTCAGATGTGGAGAGGAAGGGCATGTTAGACAACAGTGTTCTCGTCCAGTCTGGTGCAACCACTGCAAGAAAAGTTCCCACTCCACGCTCGCCTGCCAACGCTTAGGAAATGGGAAGAAGAGCGCGGCTGGCCGCCGTGCTCAGACAACAGTAGCGGCCCCAGCACTCTCTGCGCCAGCGCCAATGCCAGTGCCCTCATCTGCCGTCGTTCCAGTCAACAACCCGTTCATCCAGCCAACGCCATTCGGCCAGCAACCGGCCTTACTCCTGATGCCTTAGGTTTTAACTTCTTATTTTTCTACATCAGGACTGCTCTAGTATATGACTCTAAGACTCCATAAATTGTCATCTAGTGTTCTGTTACTGTCATTTAGACGAAGCAATTTCTCTCTGGGCTGGAGTTTCAAGGACATACTGTTTTTTCCAAAAGCCCAAAATGTAAACACCCATGGACAGCAGCAAAGAGAAGAAGGGGACAAGCTGGGGATGGGACTTCAAGACCCGAAACTGTAATTGGACAATGGGTTTCTGATATGCAGATGAACCAAAGGTATATCTGTCCCAAAAACAGGTGCTAGGTGTCCATTTTGGGTGTAGTCTCTGAGAGACTCTTGCATGACCCAAAGTGTACCTTGTTTTAATAAATACTTCTTTTATTCTTTTAACTCTGTCCAGCTTCTGTTTCAGGTCAGCCTTTTGTAAGGCATCACTCCCGCCACAAGAGGGAGCCTCGGACTGGACCTGGCAACAGCAATAGGCATCACCATCACGGACCTCCGCCCCATGAAAATCCCCTCGGGTGTGCATGGCCCTGTGATTGTGGACCGCCGACCCATGGGTGCACTTTTAGTCGGCCATTCTTCTGCAAGCATCAAAGGACTGTTTGTATTGCCTGGTATAATTGATGCTGACTTTACCGGTGAAATTTGTATTATGGCACAGACGCTGTTTCCTCCTTTGTACATACCCAAGGGCTCCAAGATTGCTCAACTTGTCCCCATCGCACAAATGATTGCTACCATGCAGAGACATACTGCACTTGCCGGTCGGGGGCCCCATGGATTTGGTTCTACCGGGGGCTTGGCAATGCTGACTGTTCCAATGACTGAGCGACCAGTTGTCGAAACTACCTGGTCACACAAGGGCCAAACGCTGACCCTGCCTGTGCTCCTTGATACGGGAGCGGACATTACTATAATGTCAACGACATGTTGGACGGTGAACTGGCCACATCACCACACCCTGAACGGGGTTGAGGGTGTGGGCGGCGCAGCTTCTGTTCAGTGCAGCTCCAATTTGGTTCAGGTAGCCGTCGAAGGACGACAGGCTACCATTCATGTCACCATCATGCCCTTGCCCAGAGGAGTGAACGCCTTAGTCGGCCGAGATGTCCTAGACCAGCTCGGCCTTGTCCTCACAAACCAGGCTTTTTGAGCGTGGCCACTGCGGAGTGAACTTTCCCGATCCAGCTCACTTGGATCACCGACAAACCTGTATGGATCGAGCAGTGGCCGCTGAAAAAGGAAAGTCTGGAACAGGCACAGCAACTGGTGCATGAACAGCTACAACAAGGACATTTGAGGCATTCTACCAGTCCCTGGAACACCCCCATTTTTGTTATCAAGAAGAAATCTGGGAAATATAGTTTGCTACATGACTTGCGAGCTGTTAATGCTCAAATGCAGGCCATGGGCGCTATTCAACCTGGCCTCCAAAACCCTGCGATGCTTCCAGAGGGCTGGCACATGCTGATAATTGATCTCAAGGACTGCTTCTTTACTATTAATCTGCACCCAGTCGATACTGCAAGGTTTGCATTTACACTGCCCACGCCTAATTAGGAAGCCCCTTTTCAGAGGTTTGAATGGACTGTTTTGCCCCAGGGAATGAGAAATTCCCCAACTCTCTGCCAGTTGTTTGTTGCCAACGCGCTTCAGCCTATTCGTGCCGCTTGGGCAGAAACCATGGTATATCACTACATGGACGATATTTTGTTCACCCAAGCTCATCCCTTTACAAATGACCAGTACCACTTTTTAGAGCAGCAGCTGCACAGCCATGGCCTTGTTATTGCCCCAGACAAAATTCAATGTGGCCCGGTAAAAAAATAAAAAGATCGCCGCCGCTTGGGGGGGGGGACGGCGTTCTTCCTTCTCTTCCACTGTCCCGGGAGCCCCCGAGCCACCTGCTGGTGGTTGCTCCTAGCTCGCCTGAGGGACCTCGAATGCCCTAACCGCAAGGTGGGCAGACGAGGGAGACACGCAGCCTCGTCAGGGACTAGGAGCGTTGGTGGGTCGCAGGTTATTCCCGGAATCACAGTAGGACCGCGGAGAATAAAGAGCGACTCTTTGACTGGGTATCAGAGAAAGGTTTAATATCTCTGAATCCCGGGGCCAAAGAGCCTCGAGCTAGCTCGTGCAATGGCTTATAACGGAACTGATCAACCAATCACAAAAGGGTACTGGGGAGGAGTTGGGGAGAAGCTGGGGAGATACAACCAACAGGATGGGAACAGGGGAGGAGACGAGGGTAATTAACGAATCACAACATACAGAACTCTGAACTTTCCAGAACAGGGGGAAGATTTGAATTTGGATTGACAATACACTGAACTAATAACTACATACTGGGAGGAACTCAGGGGAGTGGTCCAGCTCAGGGCTAGACCACGGTGGTTTCTAATGCAGGGGTGGCACTCGGGCTCACCCACCAGGAGCGGCCCAGGGGCTTTTTTGGTTTTTGTTCTATATCTACCAGCCCAACATCTCCCCCTTTTCTTTTATTTAAGAACGTGTTTTTAACTAAACTTAGGATAACGTTTTTTAAACATGCAAACAACAGCAGTACTATAACAACAATAACAAGAACCCATAATAACAATTTTATCAACCCCACGGCCCACGATGACAGTCCCATCCCGTCTAACAGGTGCTGCAGCCAGTCTTTGCTCTCCACTTTAAGTTGATGTACCTGGTCTCTCATTTCTTGGATCGTCGCGTGTATGCTCTTAGAGTTCGACGATAGATTCAAACAACATAACCCCTCAAAGTCCTCGCACCCATGCCCGTGTGCGAGGAGTAGAAAGTCGATCGCCGCCCTGTTTTGCAGGGTGGCATGCCTGGTAGTGTCCTCATCTTCCAAGAGTTGGGTCAAGGCACGGGACGTGAGGTTGGCTTGCTTCCCAAGCCAACACTCTAGATGAGACAATTCCCCCAATGCTTTAGCCGCTGCCACCCAGGGCACGAATATGGAGGCAGCCACCCTCTTGGAAAACCTCCAATCAGTAACCTCTGAATTGCAATTTGCATCCCAATTTCTCAGCTCTCTCTTTTGACGTGTCTGATTGTATATTTTTCGCCAATTCAAAATTTGCGTTTTATTGGGGGTCATGAGGGTGAGTTGGCCCAACGTGCATGGCCCACCTAGAAGACGGGACGGTATCCCGGCCCAAACCCGGTTTCCACAGATTAAAAACACTCCTTCAGGGAGGGCTTTTGGGACTGCGCTGGACTTAGACAGGGTACGTGATGTGTAATTACACCATAACTTTGATTTATAGGCCAAATCAGTGGGAGTTACATCCTTTAAAGGAATCTTCCAAATTGTGTAGCGGCTTATATCTTCCGCTGTGTATTGATATTCAAATTTGATACAAAGGGTTGCTTTGGAGGACCCCAGCAAGCCCAATTCCTGGGGTTCCTCTGGTGCTTGTGGAAGTGCCTTCGTCCAGGTATCCCAGGTGTCAACCGGATTTGGCCACTTGCTTGCAAACGGATGGTCGTTCTCTCGCAGGGGGATACCTATCAAGCAGGTCGACATGGGGTCGTGCGCTGAGTGCATTCCCAAACACATGCTGTCCTGTTTTAGCGCCTTTGCGAGCGTGACCCATACATTTTCCTTTGGCTGCTGCACTAGCCATTCTTTGCTGGTTGGGATGGTGACCATCATGATTGCTAGGTAGATAACGACTTGGACGGGCGTGAGGGCTCTCAGGATTCTCTCCATCTTGTAGATCTTCCTTTAAATTAATAAATTCACATGATTACCACTTGGTCATCTTTAAAACTCCTTCACTTCCATTAAGTCCCTTTTACCTCCCATAGATCTTTCTTCCCCCCCTAATCTCCCCTCTCTCTATTGTCTAAGTCATGGACAAGGAACAGGTAAGGTACAGGGATAACTGGGGAAGGGATGGATGGGAAAGGAGAAAGGGGTAAGAGGGAAAAGAGAGTTAATTGGGGTTACAGATAACTCTCAAACACTGTTTCTTCGAGTTCTGGTATCAGGTTCAGTTCGGTGTGCTTTTGTCGGATTCTGGAAGTTTTGTCGTTGTGTTCTCTTCTTTCTCCGTTTCCAGACGGTGCCTCTGTCATTTTCTGTGATCTTTGTTGGGTCAGGGCATTCCTCTCGGAAGGGCTTGATGTTCTTAGCCGGGAGCCAGCGCGGTCCGCCTGGGGTGGAAACACAACCGTATCCCCTCCCCCAGACGATAAGTGGCACTGGCCCCATTATCTGATGACTCTCAGGATCTTTATACAGCACAGGCGGTTTCTCTACCAATTTTGTCCAGGCCGAATTCGTAAAGTGCCTAAATATGGGGGGAGTCGGCTCACTATCGGAACAATTTAGAAAATTTAGAGTGAACAGAGCCTTGCAGAGGCGCTCAATGGGCGACTTCCCCTCTGCCTCTCCCCGCTGCTGTATAAGGATTCTCTTTAAGTCTCGGTGCTTTCTCTCCACCAGGGCCTGCCCGGTGGGAGAATGCGGAATGCCTGTGACATGTTTGACCCCCCAGTCCTGCATAAAGCCTCTGATGGTAGCGGAGACATATGCAGGGCCATTGTCTGTCTTAATTTCTTTGGGCACCCCTAGCACGGAGAATGCCATGGTCAGATGTTTTTTGACATCTCGTGCCTTCTCCCCCGTGTGGGCAGATGCAAACACGGCCCCTGAGAAAGTGTCCACGGACACATGGACGTATTTGAGTCTGCCAAACGGGGAGAAATGGGTGACATCGGTTTGCCATTTTTCATTAGCATTCAACCCCCTTGGGTTGACCCCTGGATTGAACGACGGCACTTGGTACTGCTGGCAACTCGGGCATGTGGCCACTATGGCTCTGGCTTGCTCTAGAGAGAGATTAAACATCCTCCGGAGCGCCGGCACATTTTGGTGAAAACATTGATGGCTCAAGCGTGCCTGTGCAAAGATGTCTGGGATGTTACACTTCAGCACTGGCATCGCTAGGGCGTCGGCTCTCGCATTCCCTTCTGCGATGAATCCTGGCAAACTTGAGTGCGACCTTACGTGCATAACAAAGAACTGGTGCTTGCGGTGGGACAGGAGCTCTACTAATCTCACAAGCAAACCAAACAATTTACGATTTTGGACCTCCTTAAGCAAAGAGTGTTCAGCTCTGGATACTACTCCGGCCCCATATGCCGAATCAGTTATCAAATTGACAGGTCGCTCCTCAAACCTCTCGAATACTCTGACTACTGTGGCTAATTCAGCAATCTGTGGAGAACCCTCCACAGTGTGAACTTCCTCGTCCCACGCGAGGGTTTCTGGGTCTCTCCAAGTCAAAACTGACTTGTGGGACGACCCAGAGCCGTCGGTAAAAACTGTCACAGCATTCTTAATTGGTGTTTTACTTTGAATGAATTTAGGTGCCAATTGGAATTCTGTGTTAAATAAATGATGTTTTAATTTCTCGTTACCAATTTGACCTGAGTAGTTTTCTAAAGCCAACTGAAGGTTCTCGCTCTCCTGGAAGACTTCTTCAAACTGTTCGTTCTTCCAGGGCACTGTTATGTACGCGAAGTCGCACCCAGCAAGGGTGCAGAGCCGAGACCGAGCTCGTGTGATGAGCTCAGCCACCAAGTCTCGTGGCCTTGAAATTGTCTTGGACGGGGTATGGGGCAAAAACACCCACTCCACTATCAGGAGTGAATCCTTGGCCCCTCCGTCCCATTGAAAGATCAACCCGTGATATAGCGGTGTCTTTCCCAATATTATAAATCGGAAGGGGAGGACTGGGTTGACACGGTGTGCTTCCCGAGTGCGGATGGCTAACAGTACCTTTTCCACGACGTGGATAGCTTCAGGAGTCATCTCTACTGGGCTGTCCAACGCCTGGCCACCTTTGAGGAGATCGAAGAGGGGCGCCAGCTCCGTGGTCTTCAGACCCAACAAGGGTTGAATCCAATTTACGGATCCGCAAAACTGATGAAGTTGGCGGAGAGTCTTTGGATGTTGTTCCAGTTTCAGGAGCTGGGGGACAATGGTCCTCTCCGAAATCTTCATCCCTAGGTATTTCCACGGTTCTTCCCGTTGTACCTTTTCAGGCTGGACCTCCATGCCTGCTGCTTCTATTGCTTGGATGACACTGGTTAAAGTCTTGTCCATATATTCTTTTTCTGGAGCGCATACTAGTACATCATCCATATAATGGATGATCTTTGCTTTTGGGAACGCCTTCCGAACAGGGGAGAGCACCTCGGAGACGTACCACTGGCATATTACAGGGGAATTTTTCATTCCCTGAGGTAATGCGAGCCAGTGGTATCTCCTCATTGGTGCCTCCCTGTTCACAGATGGAACAGAAAAGGCGAACCTTGGCACATCTTCTGGATTCAGTGGGATGGAAAAGAAACAGTCTTTAATATCTATGACGGCTAAAGGCCAACCTCTCGGCAGCATTGTTGGTGAAGGCAACCCAACCCTGGCTGTAGGGGTCCCATCTCCTCCATGACTTTATTGATCGCTCGTAGGTCATGGAGGAGTCTCCATTTTCCTGTCTTAGGCTTTTTATTTACAAAAACTGGTGAATTCCACGGACTTGAGGAAGGGGCAATATGTCCCTTTTTCAGCTGTTCTTCGACTAACTCTTCTAATGCACGCAATTTCTCTCCACGAAGGGGCCACTGCTCCACTCTAACTGGCTGGTCGGTGAGCCACTTGATGGCTGGAGTGGCGCGTGCTGCAGTGACCCCCCGTAGAAACCCCTCGCTGGTGTTAATGGAGGGATCTCTAGGGTTGCCCCCCACTGGGACATCACATCTCTTCCTAACAGGTTAAAGCCAAGAGGCAGGACGAATGGGCGGACAGATGCCGTGTGTCCGTCAGGGCCTTGAATAAGAATATCCGAAGTGCTCCTCTGCGGAGTCACTTGACCCCCTACACCATAGAGTCCACGTGGGGCTTCTTTGGTCCCCCACGCTGACGGCCAGTCTGCATTTGAGATAACAGTCACATCGGCACCTGTATCAAGCATGCCGTAACATGTTGTAGATGAAAGTCCATTGATTAACTTACAATCAATAACTGGTTTGTCTTTGCCTATAACTTCCATCCACCAGACGTAAGGTGTTTTTCTATCTCTGGGGAGGTTGTCTGGCAAAACCAACGCCTGTCCAATCCACGTTCCCTTGGGTAAAAACCAAGGCGTGGTGTTGGGGCACAAGGTCAAACTTAAGTTTTTTCCGGGATGGTAAGTTTTAATTTCAGGTACCATGAAAATCCCCGGGGGACCCGACTGGAGTCTCCTATTAGTAAGACAGTCATAGTTTGGGAGGGGGCGTCCCTTAGCGCAACTGGAACGTGTTGAAATTCGTGAGATGTCAAGTGTAGCGTGTAACTTGTGACAATCTGGTACCTGTTTCCTGTAGTCAGTTCTGATCCGTCAGTCCTTTGAAGATGTCTCGTGGATGATGCCGATGTCAGGGCAGAGCCTCCTTCCTCCACAGCCTTAAATTTGTTGTTTGCGGAGTGCGGCGCTGCTCCGCGCCCCCATTCTCATTTCCCGATACCTGTAACATCGCTGGAGGTGGTTGCATCCACCACAGAAACATAGGTGGAACTGGTCCCCATAGTGGTGGCGCGATGGTCTGTGGCGTCACTGTCGGTGGCTGTAATGACACACTCGAAGAAGGCTTATGGTAATTATTATTTGACTGTTTCGAATTATTAATTCTTGGCTTTTTACAGTCTCTCGAAAAATGTCCTGGAGTACCACAATTATAACACTTAGCTTTCATACAACTGTCCAATTCCGTTACAAAGATCATTGGTTTATGTTTTTGTCGTGACCCTCCATTATCTTGCTCTGATTTTGCCCTAATTTCAGAGCATCGCTCAGTAATAAGCTCAATGGTGGGGGGGGCTCCACAGGTAGTGAATCTATGACCCGTCGACAGTCATCATTTGCGTTCTGGCGTACCAATTCTATTAGCATTTCTTTTAACATTTTCGGATCAGTTATGGTCCTCGCCATCGCCTCCCGGAGGCGGTCTACAAACACACTAAAATTCTCCTCAGGTCCTTGCCTGATCTCAGTATAACTCTTGACGGGACCCATATCCACTGGAATGCTAAATAGAATTCTTTTGGCTAACATCTGAATGTCAAATAGAACATCTTCCGGAATATTTGAGGCCTGGTCTTGGGCCTTTGCAAAGTTTCCCTCCCCCGTTAGATGGTCCATGGTAAGATTAGCTTTATTAGGGTCACTCTTATAGTTTTCTAACAATTTCTGTAATTCTCGTTTCCATTTTTTATCCCATATCCAATACTGTGACTCAATAAATAGACTTGATATTAATGTCTTAATGTCCTTGGGCACTAAAACCAATGATTCAAAGGTGGCGTTGACAAGGCCTTTGAAATAGGACGAGTCTCTACCGAACTCCTTCCCCGCCTTACAAATGTCTTTCAGTGTCCACTGGGGAATCGGTTCCCATCTAGGGTTAGCCCCCTGCCTGTTGTACATGACCGGCGCAGCGAACGGCAATGCCGTGCTGCCGGCCGGGGCTATGCATGCCTCAGGGCTACCCCCTTCCAGTACGGACCCATGGGAACCGGAACACGGAGCGTGGGAACCCGGAGGGGAGGTGGGGCTCACAGTGGGAGGAGTCGAGAGGTGGGTGGGCTGCGCGGAGGAGGGGGCTGGGTTGGGGACCGAAGGGGCGGGGAAGGCGTGGGGGTGGAGGTGGGAAGGAGGGAGGGGGCCCGACGGATTGACACCTTCGGCCGCAAGGGGTGGGACCGACGAAGAGCCAACCGACGGAGGGTAGGAGGGACCAGGGGTGGAGAGGAAAGGGTTCCCGCCTTTGACTCCCGCGCCCGCGCAGCCCGCGCAATGAGTGTCGCATTGCGCCCCCCCGTTCGTGGCGCCATTATGTGGTGGCGCAGATTTTATGTCGCCGACGCCATTTCGGCGTGGCGCGGTTCTGAAATTGCCGACGCCTTCTTGGCGTGGCGCAGCAATTATTTCTGCCATCACTAACGTAACTCGGGGGACAAGACGCAACAGGCGCAATCGCGGAAATGGGCTGAGGGATGAGGGCAAGGGTAGGAGCCGTCCCGGGGTGGCCAGTCTCGGGGCGGAAAGGGTTGGTGAAGCCGCTACGAGGGTCGGAGCTTTTAATGCTCCGGATTTCTCCCCTGAGCCGGTGGCTATCGGGGGGTACCTCCGCAGGTTCTCCACCCAGGACAGAGGGTACAGGATCGAGGGTAATTAGGGGTTGGTCAGAGGAGGGGGTTTCAACAACTTTAAACTTTCCCCGTTATTTGCCCAAACGCGGTAAACTAAAATTTGCAAAGGAAAAAACTCCAGAACCGAATCGTCCCCTGAGTTTGCTATTTCTGTTAACCTGTTCCCCACTTCATCCCAAAAAGAAATTTGTAAAACAACAGAAGGATGGCTATAAGGCACGAACTTAACAACCCACTTAACAAACTTTTTCAAAAGTCTCTTATTAAAATTTTCCCCAGCCCCAATCAACTTAATTTTAACAGTATAATACAAATAAGAAAGCTCCCTCTCCTTTTTTGACAAATGGATTCCCATTTTGTCTAAGGAAGTTTTCCCTCACTCCCGAAAAGAAATATAAGGTAGCGGAAACTTTTTTTTTTTTCCAAGAGCTTACTGCTCTTCTCGGTCCGACGCAGTTGCGGTTTTTTCGGCAAGAAGCCTTTCTACGTGGTCCCGAAGACACACGACACGAAAAAACAGTCCGGTCCGCTAACAGAAATCCAAAACATGGGGTGAGGCTCTCCGTGGCGAGCAGTTCTCTCGCACCCCGTGCGAGAGGTCGCTGCTCGCCCACAAAATCCCCCCTCTAAAACAGGAGGTGGTCTTGCGGGGCTTGGTCCACAACGCGTCGTTGCTGATGGAAGCAAGCAGTCCTTTGTGATTCCAAAGAATCACAATGTTGGGCGCCAAGTATAAAAATAAAAGGATCGCCGCCGCTTGGGGGGGGGACGGCATTCTTCCTTCTCTTCCACTGTCCTGGGAGCCCCCGAGCCGCCTGCCGGTGGTTGCTCCTAGCTCGCCTGAGGGACCTCGAATGCCCTAACCGCAAGGTGGGCAGACGAGGGAGACACGCAGCCTCGTCAGGGACTAGGAGCGTTGGTGGGTCGCAGGTTATTCCCGGAATCACAGTAGGACCGCGGAGAATAAAGAGCGACTCTTTGACTGGGTATCAGAGAAAGGTTTAATATCTCTGAATCCCGGGGCCAAAGAGCCTCGAGCTAGCTCGTGCAATGGCTTATAACGGAACTGATCAACCAATCACAAAAGGGTACTGGGGAGGAGTTGGGGAGAAGCTGGGGAGATACAACCAACAGGATGGGAACAGGGGAGGAGACGAGGGTAATTAACGAATCACAACATACAGAACTCTGAACTTTCCAGAACAGGGGGAAGATTTGAATTTGGATTGACAACATACTGAACTAATAACTACATACTGGGAGGAACTCGGGGGAGTGGTCCAGCTCAGGGCTAGACCACGGTGGTTTCTAATGCAGGGGTGGCACTCGGGCTCACCCACCAGGAGCGGCCCAGGGGCTTTTTTGGTTTTTGTTCTATATCTACCAGCCCAACAGCCCGGCCTGGAAATACCTTACCTGGCACATCACGGAAGGACAGGTGCGACCACAAAAGCTTGAACTCGCTGTACAAATTTGAACTGTGCATGATGCACAGCGCCTTCTTGGCGACCTTCAGTGGCTGCGCCTGGTAATTGGTATTTCCAACGATGATCTTGACATCCTCCAACCATTGCTGCAAGGTTCCGACCTGGCACGGGCGGTGCCCCTCACCCCCACTCAACGACAGACGATCCAAAAAATCAGCACACAGGTTGCCAAATGCTGGGTCGATCGGTGGCACCCAGACACCCCAGTGGACCTCACCATCTTGAATGGCAACGCACAGCTCGTTGGTGCACTTAGTGCAAAAAGAAAAAGGGGGAGATGGTGAGGACAGAGAAAGTGAGGACAGAGAATGTGAGAATACTGGAATAGCTGTTCACAAGCATCCAACCCACAACAACAATTCAACAAAAAATTGAAAACGTGGCTGAACTGATCCAGAAAGGACACAGCAGAGTTGTACACCTAACAGGCCGGGAGCCAGGGACAGTCTACTTGCCAATGAAACGGAAAGACCTCGAGTGGTATTTACAACATAACCAAGCCCTTCAAACCAGTCTGCTGACTCAAGCAGCGGCAGCCAACATAGAACCGCTGCAATCCACCACCTTGCACTGGATGAACAACCAGGCCTGGATTCCCCTGCCCAAACGAAGTGAGCGCCCACTGCCGAATGCAGTGACAGTATTCACGGACGCGGGGAAAAAATCCCGGCGTGCAGCAGCTACCTGGATGCTGGATGGGGAGTGGCACCATCATATACTGGCTGCAGACGAACAAGACTCGCTGCAAACTTTAGAGCTAGCAGCAGTTGTGTGGGCCTTCCTGAACTGGCACTCCACTGATTTAAATGTAGTTTCTGACTCTATGTATGTTACGGGCATTGTACAACGCATAGAGGATGCCCGTCTTAAGGACTGCCAAAATAAACGGTTGTTTGAACTGCTGAGAAGACTACAAACCGCAATCCACCAGAGAGAGAAAGCGTATGTGGTGATCCACATTAGAAACCACAAGTGGGTGGAAGGCCTTGGAGAGGGAAATGCAAGAGCAGACCAGTTAGTTTCTGCGGCCGTGCCGATGGATGAGTTTTGCAAGGCCAGAGAAGCTCATAGTACCTTTCACCAAAATGCGAAGGGACTTTTTCGCCAGTTTAGGATAACAATGCAGGAAGCAAAAGGCATTGTAAGCGCCTGCCCCAGCTGTAGCCACCACGGCCCAGGGCTAGGGCTTGGAGTTAATCCCCGGGGCTTGGGCCCGTGTGAACTCTGGCAAATGGATGTCACCCATGTGCCGCAGTTTGGCAGACTGAAGTGTGTGCACGTTACCATTGACACATTCAGTCGGTTTGTTTGGGCAACAGCTCAAACAGGGGAAAAGGCCCTCCACGTCCTGCGACACCTGACCTGTTGTTTTGCCGTAATGGGAGTTCCCTCTCAATTAAAAATGGACAATGGGCCCGCATATGCCAGTGAAAAGATGCGACATTTTTGTCAAAAGTGGGGAGTGCAACATACCACGGGCATTCCGCATTTGCCTACCGGACAGGCCATTGTTGAGCGGGCAAACAAACCTTGAAGCGGTATCTAGATAAATATGCTGACATCCATGATGTCCAAGAGAGACTGTTGAAGGCGTTGTTCGTGCTGAATCATTTGTGCATCTTTTCTGCTCAAGATGCGCCCCCAGCACAACTACACGGTCGTGTCCCTTCACCCAAGGATGAAGAGCCAATGCTAGTCATGTACAGAGACCCTCAGACTGGCATGTGGCAGGGCCCTGCAACAGTAAAATATGTGGGCCGCGGTTACATGTGTGTGCTTACTTCCACAGGGACACAGAGGATTCCTGCAAAGTGGACCAAAGCAGTACCTTCTTCTGCTGTTGCTCCTGGTGGCGACTGGAGTGCAAGGAATGACCAATTACCTGCCTCCACAGCCCAAGACCAACGTATGGGTGATGATGGCTAACCTTACGGGACAGGATTCCATTTGTCTCGCTTTATCCTCCCCTGGTAACCCGTTTTCCACCTGTTTAGTTGGTGTTCCCACAGATTACTGGCCCCGCCCATTTGCAACACCTATGTGTCGAAACGCCAATCTCAACAGCACGGCGGATGCTTGGGACACCTGGTGTAGTGGTTTCAGTTCGCCTATTTAGGTTTGTGGCTAAATGCCAGCACACTTACCTAAATTTACTTGATTGCTTGTTGTGAGATGAGGATTAGGAGTAGGCAAAGCAGGCTCAAACTTTATAAAGTACAAAGAAGTTTTATTAATATACTTAAGACAAAGGGAAAAGAAAAGAAAAAAAACCCCCAAGAATAACCAGAACAAACTCTTCAGACCACCCCTCCTTCCCCACCTCTCCATTTCATTCTCCCTGACAACATACAAAAGACAACACTTCGACCCCCAGTCAGTTTACCACCTCAGAAACAGCTCTTGTTCCAGTTCACTTAGGGAGAGAAGTTTCTTTTGCTTACACCATGGATTTTCTGTATGAGAAATACAGTTTTTATGGGTCTTCTGCCTCACCATTAGCCACCGCCCGGAGCAAAGTCCAGCTTAATGGTGGATCCCTCCCATACCAGTAGCCTTCCCACAGCCACTATGGTGGGTTATGAACAGTCCACAGGGTACCTGTTTTAAGGATGCCCAGTTCAATTGCAGCAACAAAGAAAATCCCTTCTTCTGTGCTGAGCACCACAGGTTCTCCTGACAACTCAGGTTCTCTGGCATTCCCCCTGGGACCAGGGCTCTGGGTCACAACCTCTCCTCTCTCTTGGTTCCAGTTTCTCATCAGGCTGTACTTTTTCAACACTTGTCTGTACTTAGGTATTTCAGTTCATTGGCTGCAATAAGAACCTCACATCCCCCTTTGGACTATATCTTCATATATTACAGAGAATTTATTAGCTCAGTCCCCAACCATGTTTCTCCAAAAGAGTTTTCAGCTTCACTCTTGAAGCAACTTCCCATGCACCTCCTTGTAAGTATCAGTTCTGCTTTCCTCACTGACTGTAAAGTCTCTGCACTGCACTATGTAGGTGTCCTCACTCGTTCCTCTCTCTGCGAGGAAGGATGAGTGTCTGTGAGTTTAGTCCAGGCATGGAGAGTTAATCTCTGTCTGTCTCTCTCTCCGGCAGTGTGAGGATCACGTGCTCTTTGCCGGGCTGTTTGAACAGGCCCGAGCTGGATGGAGTCCGGCCCAGTCCATGCCTGTCCCGGAGCAGGGGCCTGGCTCTCCCTCTCATGTAGCTGGCACACCGGCTGAGCTGTATCTGCTGAAGATTCCAGCCGTTCCTCCCCCATGCCCGGCTGCAGCGGCACGGCCGCTCCAAACTTCCCTTCCCGCCCCCCCCCCCAATTTGAAGAAGGGGGGGGGGGGGGGGGGGTGGGGGGGAGGGCTTGGGCCTTACCAGCGAGAGAAGCAGGAGCTGCTCCTCTCTACACAGCAGCAGCAGGTCCAAAGAGAAAGAACTTCAGAGAGTCTCTGCTTATATATGGTTTTTTCCTCGAAGGCGGATCAACTTTTTAATTGGTTCACTTACCTATCAATCCTTAAAACTACCTGATTATTGGCTCTCTCTCGCAGGAAAGAAGTTGTATTCCTTCCTGCAGCACAGATCACTTTCTAGATTTTGACCCCTCTGGCCTAACCCAGGACACCTGGGCACCTTATTTGCCCCTCACACCAAGTGAGCCACAAGAACTAGAACTACTAGTGGCTGTGCGAATGGATGTTTGTGTGACTTTTAATTGGACTAGCACTCAAGCCCGGATCGATGGTACCGCGACAAATGTGAACTCTAGCCTTTTAGTTTATAGAGACACTAGTGTATGGTGCAATTATACCTCCCCCAACATTTCCCACTCTACTAATCAACCTTTACAATTGCCTAGTGGTGTGTTTTTCATTTGTGGAGATCGAGCCTGGCCAGGTATCCCCTCCAAAATAAAAGGGGGGCCCTGTTCTCTTGGAAGGCTGACATTGTTGACCCCCAACACCTCGATGATTCTTAATAAGCTTCGATATCACCATTCCAGGCGCTTGAAACGCTTTGTACATACCTTTGCTGCCGATTGTAAGTCTAATGTCAAGTTTTGGTCACCTGCTGCTATTATTGCAGCCTCCTTTCTTGCTCCAGGAGTGGCCTCGGCCGGGGCATTGGCCCAGTTAAACAAACTAGGTTGTTGGCTTGCCAAACAAACAAATGCTACGTCTAAAGCAATTTCAGAGTTGTTGCTTGATGTGGATTCGGTGAGACACGCCACATTGCAAAACAGAGCCGCAATAGACTTTTTGTTGTTTGCACAAGGACATGGGTGCGAAGAATTTGAGGGAATGTGTTGCATGAATCTCTCGGATCATTCTAATTCGATACATGCACAATTAAAAACCTTGACCCAACTCACCCAGTAACTGCAAGTGAGCAATGACCTAGGAATAGCTAAGTGGTTGTCCTCATTGGGCATCACAGGTTGGATCCAAATATTGTTAGTTGAAGGCCTTCGATTGTGTGTTGTTGTTATTGTGTTTATAGTAATTGTTATAATTGTGTATAGTTGCTTAATGAAACAGGTAACCAAAGTGACCCACAATGTTTTGCTCGCAAAAGGGGAACAAGGAGGAATTGTTGAAAAATTACTCCATGACCAGAGCCATGGGTCGCTAGAGGGCTTGTGCAAAGAAGACCCAGTTTAACTGGGGGAAAGCATGAAGTAGATAAAGAGAGTAACATTGCCTTTAAGAAATTGCTTAACTGACATGGGTTTTAAAAGATGATAAATGAAGTTCATAAAGATAAAATTGATAGTTTTAGTAGTTATTACAATCATAAGAGTGCAATTGCCATAGAGTGTTAAGTGTTTGATAAGCAGTAGAAGTGTAAACATGGTCTGGATTGCTCAAAGAAAAGAAGGGGGATATGTTGGGAAATGGCCATCTCTGGCTGCACAGACATAAAGTATAAGTGAGCAATCCAGGCCCCATAGATGAGAGCTAGGCCTCTGCTCAAGGTTATTCTCAAGACAACTGTGGGAAAGGGAGACATGAGAGCCGAAAACAAGCTGCAGGTGTCTAGAGATTAACTTGGCAGAAGAAACTGTTGATATTGTTGCCTTCTGATACCAGTTTGGTGTTTTAATTAGATTAGAGAAAGATCCAGTGTGAAACTTCTGTAAGTAAATAATATTTTGAGCACGTAGAAAAGTATAAGTGTGTGCATTGTCTGACAATAAACGAGCTTGATTTATGACTCACATTGGGTCTGCATCTTGCTTCTCTCACCACCGACAGTCCTGTACTAGATTCTCTCCAGTATGTACATGACTCTTCTACCTGAAAGCCCAGACATGCTCAATAGCGCTGAGCAGAGGAGAAGGATCTTCTCTTTCTATCTGCTAGAAATGCTTTTCCTGCTTCTTAGGATGCTGTAGCCCTTTTTTGCACTCATGAGACACTTGTGGCTCATGGTCAATTCACTGTCCACCAGGAACACTAGATTCTTTTTTGCAAAGATGCTTTGCAGATGATCAGCCTCCACCATTTACTGCTCTGTGGATTTATTCCTTTTCAGGTACTGGACTTGGAACTTTTCTTTAGTCAGATTCATGGGGTTCATATTGGCCCATTTCTTCAGCTTGTTAAGATTGCTTCAAATGGCAGTCCAACTGTTCAGTATTTGAGCGTCTCCTTGACATTTTATTTTCATCTATAAACTGGCTGAAGGTGAATATCCATGCAACCTGTCCTGCTACCAAGACTTTGTCATGCAAATGCAATATGCTCCGTTTGCTTAAATCCCTAGGTAGAAATGGGCATCTGCTTTATATTAAGGATCTTCAACATTCCAGTTAAGGAAATAATAATTTTCATAGTATGGCTTATATATTTACCCTAACCTAAGACTTCCTCGAATGTCCTTGTTGGAAGAAAAATTCAGCTTTTCACATAATGTAGGCCACAAACGTATCTGATTTTACTGAAGTAATAGAATTCTGTTAGCACTGGAGAATAAATGAATCAAGTGAGATGAATTCTATGGTAAAAGTTTGGCTGTTGTTCATAAAGGAATATTTGCCCCTGGGGCAAATGATCTATTGATTGTCACATGGAAACAAGCTATATATGAAGACAAGTGGGCCCCAGCGCTCTAGTCTTGCACAGGCTGTCTCATTAAAATAAACCATAAAGCAGCTGTATGAAGCCCAGAGAGAGTGCAAATACATTTTATGGTGTTACTTTGAACTCCTTTTCTGTGAATGAATTAAGCTGGAGTAGCATTTGAATACTGCTCAAGCTAGGTCTCTAAACCAGCAACATTGTAATTCTGTTAACCTTGCTGTAATCCATGGTAACAAAATTAAAAGTTCATCTGCATGCAAAATTAATTTGTTCATATTTGAATACTGGTCCCGTTGCTGCCGTGCTGACATCCACACCTGCTGAGCCACTGGTGCTGGCTGCGAGCCGGCCCAGCAAACCTCCATCAGCTCCAGGGTTTGGAGAGGCATTTGTGTCTGCGCACGTCTCCCCTGCGTACTCCGCCACCCATTTCCCGAGCTCAATGAAAACTGACCCTTGACAGGAACTGCAGCTTTGCACTCCTTTGCAGTGTGGTTCGGTTTTCCACACTTTGGACAGAGAAACATGACAATCCTGCCTTTCTGCACTTTCTTTCTTGGTTTCTTCCTGCCCTGAACACTCCTCTGCTTCCACTGCCCACCTTGCGGCCCTGACCAGGCTGGCCGCAGAGCAGCAGCCACGGCAACCACCTTACGACCGGCAGTGCCTACATTTTTACAGGCTTCAACCATCTCCATTATAGAAGGGTCCCCAGGGAGTGCTTCAATAAGGGTCTGACACTCATGAGAACAACGAATCCTTGCCAGCTGCTTAATTAATAGCTCTCTTGCAGTTGGATTCTCCACTTGCCTCTCAACAGAAGCAGTGAGCCTTTTTGCAAACTGCAAGAAGGACTCATCATTCTGCTGGGTCGCATCCACAAATTGCTCTGCAGGAGCAGCCATCTCAATGGTTTGAATCAATGCTGCCACGCCTGTCTCTCGGCATTGGTCCAGCACAGCACGACTCACAGCAACCTGTTTCTTAGGGTCTTCAAAATTACCAAGTCCCAGCAGGAGATCCACTCCAACTCCACGTCTGGGATCCTGCTGGTTCAATGTGGCATTGTATGCTGCTGTCCTGGCTGCTACCTGATGCCACTTTGATTCGAATATCTCATATTCAACAGGCTGAAAGAGAACACGAGCCAAGCTTCCAATATCAGCTGGCACTAACAAGGCACCATGAAAAACTCTTATAAGCTGCATAACTTCTTTGGAGCCTAGACCATATTTTCCAACCTGCTGCCTAACTTCCATCAAGGACTTCCATGATAAAGTCTCATAGGTATTCTGACGAGCACCGATGAAAACAGGACAAGCCTGCAACCCTTGCAGTGATTCTGCAGCACCTGCTGTGTCCTGGTCCTTGCTTATCACAGGGAATTGAGCTGGCACAGGGCTCTGAGATCTGCTGGCACATGCCTCAAGGCGACGGGCTCTAGGACAATCATAAATTTCCTCTACTTTTGCCTTAACATCTGCCCAGAATTTCACCTTATCTCTGGCACGTACTGTCACTCTGCACTCCGGCAGGGTCCAGAGACCCTCTGACGCACACCTGCCCTCCCAGGATCTGTGGTCCCAGGGCGACCGCGGCTTCCTCGCCGCTTCACTGCCTGCGCCGAAAAGAAACGCTTTGGGACCCGCTTCCTTTTCAGCTTTTACTTGTTTACGATGTCCTGCGGACAAAACTGCTGAGTTATCACTGCCGGAGCCCACGCTGTCCACCACTGCAGGGCGAGGCGGGGCTCAGCCCCGCTCCCCCGGCACCTGCGCGAGGGGGAGCCGAGGCGCGGGGAGCCGCGGCTCCTCTGGCGCGGCTGCGCATTCCCACGGCCAAGCAAAGAACCCAGATGGGGGTGAGCGGAGTTGCACCGCCCGGCTGGGAGCAGGAGGGGGGAAGGAAACCATGCCCATCCGGGTGCCGTGGAAAGCAAGGACCCCAAGCGCGGAATCCGCCCGCCGGGATTCCGCCGCGCCTTCTGCAGCGGTGGGGGTCGGCGCCGTGGTCCCGGTGGTGCTTTCTGTGTTCTCCGCTTTGGAGCCCCCGGACTCCAACTCAGCGCTTGCCTGAGCGCTGCCGCGCCTGCGCACCTCCGCGTTCACAGGCAGCGGGCAGCTCGGGGATCGTAGGGGCATCCCCGCCCCTGCGGGAGCGGGGAGGCAAGCGGTGTCATCTCCCGACTCTTCGCCAGATACGTCATCAGCATCAGACACTGGCTCGATTTCTGCCCCCACCACGCCTGGGGGGTAACTGACAAGAACGCCGCAATTTGGACATTCCACGGTGCTGGCTTTCCAATTATCCTTTTTGCCTAGCACCGGAAAAGCGCAGGGAGGGGGCATTTCTTGCTGCCTCGCCACCCCCGCCACACGGGGGGGCGGTGACCCCCCGTCCGCCGGCTCCCCGGAGCCGGAGAGGAGCAAACCCGTCCACACCGGCTCCGCGGGACTTTCCAAAGCCAATCTCTCCTCGGAGATCGGCGGGCTATCAAACCAAATGCTCTCTGGGGGGGAGCCATCCCTGCCCTCACTGTCTGGGCCAGGGGTTTCGGGCTCAGAGGCGGGATCCGAGCCACACTCTACTTTCACTCCCCCACTCAGCTCGGATAACTCTCCGAGCGAGCTGGCAGGCATTACCCTGCCGGAGGAGCTCTCCTGTCTTTGGATAACAATATTCACCTGTCTCCAAGTTACTAGTAACTTAGCCATCGTTTGACTATATGTCTCTGATAGCACACCTTTCAATGCTTTACCCACAAACGTCCACGTAGATTTAGAGAGGATGTTCAAATAATCATGGAAAAAACCTATCTCCTTGGACCAAAAATATAATTGCTCTAAATTTGACATGCAAACATTCACATTCTTGCATTCTAAGAATATTTCGAGAACTTCCAACACCAGAGCGTCGCTCGGGGACATCTTAAAGTCTCCCATAATTAATTTTTAAAATTTTTTCACCTGAGTTTTACCTGAGCTTTGTCGCACTTCCCCGTACGGGCCACCAGATGTCGCACAGTTGGACACGAAAGAACCAGGCACTCAGTCAGGTCACAGAGCCACCAAGGCTGGCAGGAGAGAAGAAGGGCCCAGCCTCTCTTTATTCTTACATTTATAGATTGACGTATTAGTTTATTAAGCTATACAGCCAAATTCTTTCTCACAGATCTCTGGATCATTTTAGAACTAATTTGAATTTTTCTAATGATTGTTTGAATGGTGGATATCATAAGAATAAATGGTATTCCACCAGAAGACTTACTGAAACTGTGGAGCAAGATAATTCAACTTTTGTAAGATTTTCTGTGGTAAATTTCACCAAGCATTAATCAAGAGTACATGAGACAATCATCTAGCATAATCATCAAATACTTCAACTCACTCCTTTTCATGGCTAAACATTCAGTTTCTTAAATAGAGACTCTTTAATATGCTTCCAGATACAATGTAACAGGGTGCTTTCTAACGGAAATTAAGTAACCATGTCTTCAAGAGCTTCAATTACTTTTGTAGCTGTGGTGAACCTCATTATCTGTTGAACCTGCAATCAGTTATCTGTATGTTTAACCATAATGATTTCAGTAGCATTGCCTAGATTATTTATAAAAAAGATTTATTGAATATAGTAGAGGACACTTAACTAGAAGTACTTATGAAGAGCTCCCTTGCAACACTTAAAGCTTTGGATCCTTCAATAAGTAATTTTGAAGATATATTATTTATACCTTCATCATTTCAAATACTGTGAGTTTAAATCAAGTGCCTTTTCGTGTTAGGTCAGGTACCCTAGAGATGCCAAAATATTATGCACCACAATAGTAGCATTTAGTAAAATTGAAAAAAAAAAAAAAAAAGAAAGCATCATGTTATTGTCTCATACTGCAAACTAACCACAGAACATTCTCATGGGTGGTGATTGGTGCTCCAAAATCACCTTTCATTAAAGAATATGGTTTCTTCTTATTCTGGTTCATAAATTATTGGGTTTGAGGCCTGGATTTTTCTTTTTCAAAAGGTCCAGCCTGAAGACTGTCTCTTGGAGTTATGCTTTGTTTGAATCCAGAACCCTCTTTTACCATGATGCTTATCACAGGGTAGAACAAAGGAGGGAATGGAACCAGTGCAGTAATCAACTTCATGAGTTGTCTTTTTGAATTAGTTGTTGCCTTTAGTGGCATAACTACATAGGCTACACTTCCAGCTCCTTTTTTTTTTGTTTCAAGCTCATGTGCATTTCTGACCCCATCTGATTCATCAGAGAATCCATCAGAGGTAACCATGTACTCTAATCCCATTGATTTTCTCCTGTGAAAGAAGATACAGGGGGAGACAGCAAGAAAAGAAACTACAAGGGTATCACTTCAGGGCACAGAGAGGCAAAACCAAAAGTGGAGTGCCCAACTGCTGCAAGTTTCTTGCTCTGGTAAATTCACATCTGAGCAGGCAATAAAAAGATGTTGCTACACTTTAGTGAACTGTATGAGCTGCAGTAGTCATCCTTGACTACTGCCCCTATCTTATCCAGCATGTGTCGCCCTGAATTTTTAGTGTGCTGTGTTGATACTTAGTAGAAAAGGTTCTCATAGATTTTATGTAAACATAGTCAATGTTTTGCTAGCTGGCCAAGGATTGTTTTGTACCTTTGGTATTGTTTGTCATTCCTTTCCCAAGCGTGGAGAAGGTTGATGGACTGTCTCTCTCACCTATGGAATTGGAGAGGTGGTAACCTCATTGTCCAATCCATGATTGTATATGAAAAAGTATAAATGTAAGAATAAAGAGAGGATGGCTCTCTTCGGCTGTTCTTCTCTCCGGCCAGCCTTGGTGACTCGGACCTGAGTGAGTGCCTGGTTCTTTCGCGCCCATCCGTGCAACAAGCATGTGAAATAAAATGTGTGAGCTTAGAGTACTCTCACCATGTTTCACCAGTAGTTAAAGGCTGACATTAACTTATGCACTATGCTTTATCAGGCCAGGAATACATGCATCATCAATGGGTTGAGAACAGCTGTCTTTGAATCACGACAACATGCTTTTCAGAAAAATAACATTTTTTAATTATATGGAATCATTTCATTATTTCACACTCATCTGTTCTGTGGATACCCCCATGCTGTACATAACGTGAAGACTTCAGATTTCCTGTGAATAAGAGGTACACATTTTGCAACTATTATATCTTTTATCTGCAGTATAAACTAAGATTGCCAAAAGTCCCTGATACCCTTAAGACAGCAAACATTTTGAGTCCTTTTGGGAAGAACCTGAGGGCATCTTCAAGGAATAATCTCCAGACTATTTCCTTTTTTTCTCTCCGTGATGTCAGTGAAATGGCAAATAGAATAGCTAAAGGATACATGCAAATATTGTTGCTGATGGATTGGGTACAACACCAATTCCCACTGCCATCCAGGAGTATCAGCAGGTTTGCCCCAGAGCTCACCTTTGGGATGACTGAACAAGCAATCAAGGTAGATGGCAAGCTCTTCTGGCCTTGAGGCTACCTTGAAGGCTGCTCTACATAGTAACAGACCCAGCATCTGGGGCTCTGCAGGCGATCACTGAAGCAGCCTGTGCTTTCAGAGCTGATGCTTCAGGCTCTTGGCACACCACTTATATGTTGCTAGATAGTCAGTTCACACTTTCAAAGCACTCAGAAACTGTAGAGCAATAAGCCTGTTCAGCTATGAAATGTGAATATCTAGGGTGCAAGTGAGATAGTATTGATGACTATTTTAAAGTGGAAAAAATTAACAGATACAGAGATAAATATTGGATGACTTTGACACAGAGTATAAAGCTGAATGAGAAAGGACCTGATCCTGTACTGGTGCTATGTATGACTGGTATTGTCTTTGATTTTGACTTGTACTTTTCTTGCATTCTTACTTTCTAACCATTAGAAAATTATATCCTGTTTATTCAAGTCCTAAATAGGAAACAAGCATCTCAATACTTTTCCTACATATATGACTTTAAGAAGATGTGGAAGTAAAAAAAAATTATAATTTTGCCCCAGTAGATATGACTGTTCAACAGAATCTCCTCTAGGTGGTCTTATTTGCATGCAATACATGTAGAGGAAAAGTATGCAAAGAATTTAATGGCTTTTTTCTTACTTGATATACTAATTTATGGACTTATAAACACAACATAATTTGTTGAACAGTGCTGGAGAAAAAGTTTATCAGCTCATTAAAATCTTGACAATATAAAGTGCAATTAACAAAAGGGAATGCAGTGTGTTACAGACTTTGTCATTCAGCTAAAGGTTTCTACCTATTTGCAATAATTTGAAATGCCACTATGGCCTGCGCGGGGACTGTCCCGGGGGACAGAGACTGGCAGCGTGTCCCAGAAGCGTCCCACGGGGAGCCGCTCTGGTGGGGCTGCTTTAGCTCCTGCTGCGGCACTCTGCTACCCTGCCTGTGGGTGCAGAGACAAGTCATAGCAGGTCCAGGGGTAAAGAATAAGGGAGGGATCTTCTGTGTGGGTATCCGAGGAGTTTATTAACAGTTCCTCGCTTGAATGGGTCCAGGGACAGAAGACCCAGAACCAAGGAGAGCACAGACTTTTACGCAGCAACAAACAACCAATCAGCTGAGGGTCCAGGTGTAGGGGGAAGGCGGGACAAACTTACACAGTCCAATGAGGAGAGGGAAGGGGAGGAGAGAGAGAACCACAACCAATGGAGTACCGAGTAGCACAGAACCTTCTAGATACAGATACATATGCATAAGGGGTGGAGAACAAACAGTCCAATCAGGGGGATACATTTAGCATAGAAAGAACTCATCAATCACGTGGAAGAAACTATTGTCCTCCAGAGGGAAGGGTAGGATTCTCATACCCGAGCAAACCTCCACCATGGCCCCTTTGATCCCTTGGGACCTTTCGGATCTTCCTGGGCCTCAGTGGTAGCCTCAACGGCCGCCACATGCCACAATGCAAGAGTTTAATTAGTTTAATTGTATTTCTTGGTGTTCTAGATGAGTTCATACTTGGACAGTATTCTAAATATTTAAAGTTCTCCTGGAGAATTGGATGGCATCAAGTTGCTGCTGGTAAGCAAGAAGCAGTAATAACGCTATGCAGTGGCATGTGATGGGGGATTTAAACAATCAATGAAAAGTGACACCCACACATTTTAAATTAAAATTCACTTTTGGCAAATCTCATAGCAGGCTCTCTTGAATAGCATTTCCAATTAATCCATTATGAATAGTCTTAGAAGTGTATTAGGCTAAATTGTTTCCCATATAATTTGGGAATTAAGGATGGATTGAAAGAAGCCTTGAGGAAAGAGATTTGGGGGTGTTGGTTGACAAGAAGCTCAACATGACCCAGCAGTGTTTCACATCCCAGAAAGCTAAATGTGTCCTCAGCTGCATCAAAAGAACTGTGACAAGGTTGAGGGATGTGATTCTTCTGCCCCTCTGCTCTGCTCTGGCAAGACTCCATCTGTAGTGCTGCATCCAGCTCTGGGGCCTCTAACACAAGAAGAACAAGGACCTATTGGGGTGAGTCCATGTCGCCCTGATTTTTGCAGTGTGCTGTGTTTATACTTTGTAGTAAAAGTTCTCATAGATTTTGTGTAAACATAGTCCATGTTTATGTAACCGGCCAAAGATTGTTTTGTACTTTTGGTATTGTTTTTCATTCCTTTTTCTAAGGCGGAGAAGGTAGATGGACTGTGCCCATAACCTATGGAATTGGAGAGGTGGTAACCTCATTGTCCAATCCATGATTGTCTATGTAAAGATATATAAATGAAAGAATAAAGAGAGGCTGGGCTCTTCTTCTCTCTGGCCTGGCCTTGGTGGCGCTGACCTGCTGACTAAGAGTTACCTGATTCTTTTGTGTCCGACTGTGCGGCAAGTCCAGAGGAGAGCCACCAAGATAATCAGAGGGCTGGACCACCTCTCCTATGAAATCAGGCTGAGAGTTGGGGTATTCAGTCTGGAGGAGAGAAAGTTCTTAGAGCACCCTTCCAGTACCTGAAGGAGGCCTATGAGAAAGCTGGAAAGGGACTTCTTATAAGGGCATGTAGTAATAGGATAAGGGGACATGGCTTCAAACTGAGAGTAGGTTTAGATTAGATATTAGGGAAGAAATTCATTACTGTGAGGGTGGTGAGGCACTGAAACAGGTTGCCCAGAGAAGCTGTGGATGTTCCATCCCTGGAAGTGTTCAAGGCCAGTTTGGATGGGGCTCTGAGCAGCCTGGTCTAGTGGAAGACATCTCTGCCCGTGACAGGGGGGGGTTGGAACAAGGTGATCTTTTTAAGGTCCCCTTCAAACCAAACCAGTCTATGATTGTATGATAATGATCCTGTTTAAGCAAGACCATTGCTTAATATCCTAGGCAAGTATGTAATATTTTAAAAATAAAACACTTTTGATATCTGTGTTAGAGTTTATGACTGCCTGAACCAAAGAAGTTAAATTCCCAGGGTCTATTATTTCATACAGTACCACGAGACATAAATGTATGGATTACTTGCAAGCATCTGACCACAGCTTTTAAATACAGAACTAAATAGAAATGAACATTACTTGCCCTGGCCTCATTCCACAATAAAATATCTCTACAAGATGCCATACACCTTTTCCCAAAAGGTATTACTAATGGCTACTTTCTTTCTATCTAATCACTGGATTTTGTTTGCATGTGAATTCTAGTCTTTCTTACTTGTGCAGAAGAATGGGTGTTCATAGGAACTTAATTTTGGGAAGCCTGAAAGTTTTCTATTCCTCTTGCAGCTTCATTTACCACTGAATCATGTTCTTAGTTACACAAAAGAGGTAGACATAGAGCAGGATTTTTCCCCTCATTTGTATCCAATTAAAAATTTATATCTGACATGTATTTAACTATTCAGTTGCCATAATTGTTAACATGTGCACCCATGAGAATATTGACAAATTTACAGGACACATATGACCTGTATTAAGAATGCAAAATACACCATGAGCAAAAGACAAATTTTTGGTAGCAACTTGCAAACCTTATTCTCATGCAGGAATGGACATGCCTTAGCATATATTTGTTCAGTGTTCCAGTTTTTAGCACTTGAAAGTCAAAATGTTCCTCCATTGTTTACCTAAAATAATGTGAACAGAGCAAACACATTTGTAGCAATGCTCATATATGCAAAGCTGTAACCCACAAAAATGTATGTCCTTGTGTGCCACTAATATTTTCTAAGAGCAAATAAATTTTCATTTAATCTGAAGTATTTCAAAGTTTCACTCAAATCAAGTACTCAGTGAAAATTTCAAGGTTAAAAGGAATTTGAAAGCTGTGTTCTTACCTCCATTAGTTCATTTGTTGAGTAATTTCAAATATCAAATGCATTCAAACAGTAATATTATCTGTAAGGAGATCACAGAAAGCAATATATTGTCAGTTTGATTGCTATAGTTTGTTGGAGAATATCCTTCTCCAGCTGCACAGACATACAGTGGGTGAGCAATCCAGGCCCCTTAGACGAAAGCTAGGCCTCTGCTCAAGGTTATTCTCAAGACAACTGTGGGAAAGAGAGACATGAAAGCTGAAAAGAAGCTGCAGGTTTCCAAAGATTAACTTGGCAGAAGAAACTGCTACTGTTGTTGCCTTCTGATATCAGCTTGGTGTTTTAATTAGAATAGAGAGAGCTCCTGTGGGAAACTTCTGTGGGGAAATAATGTTTTGAGCACGGACAGCACTATAAAGAGTGTGCACTTTCTAACAATAAACGAGCTTGATTTATCATTCACACTGAGTCGGCGTCTTGTTCCTCTTGCCACCGACAAATGGTGACCCCGATGTGCCTGACAGGACCGGCGAGATCGGGAAAGCACCGGTAGCAGCGACCAGGGAGCTAAGATCTATACCTTTCGCATGGCGAAAGGTTGATCCAGCAGCTCGGGCCTCGAGAGAAAGGCCCGCCGCCTGAAAAGGCTACACTCTGACAAGCTGCGTGGCGATCGCGGAATCAGCGGGTGGATCCGGCACAAGAAGACACGGAGGGGCCAGGGCGGAGAGACGCGGAGGCCATTGCGATCAGCCGGAAGTGGTAAACCAGCTGGACGAGGATGGACCGTGAGGTAGCCTTAGATTTATTAACACGCTTTTTAGAAAAGCGGAGAGTCAGCAAAGAGACCCTAAAGCAGGTAGCAGGATTAGTTACATTAGGGATGGCAAAGGGTTGTTTTGGGGACCCTAATACGATCTTTGAACTGCTGGAATGGCGGAAGTATGGTGATCAGTTTTTTGAGGGAATTTTAGGCAGCAATAAGGTATGCGCTAAGCTGGGGAAGCCCTGGAGGGAGGTAACAAACTGTTTGCAGCGATACCAGGCAGAGAGAAAAGTTGCCGCCGTTGCCACCGCGAAACTTGAAGGGACCACGGAGGGATGTGGGGGGGCCCCGGGAGGTGAGCGCCCTATTCTGGGAATGCTCGGGATAGGTAACGAGACGTCCAGCCTGCCGGCAGTAGGGAAGTGTGTGGTGCTGGGGGTGCATGGATCGCCGGCCGAGCATGGGGTTGCCTCAGAGGCAGCCGCTGCTTGTGCAGGGCTACAGCCCCCTGCGGCACCCGCACCGCCGGAGCCAGAGGAGGGGTATGCGCCCCTCCCCTGTGCCCCGTCTGGGCCCCAGGAGGAAGAACAACCGGCTGCCTCCCCCCCCCCCACCCCGATGGGAGGAGACTGTGTCCCTCCTCGGCAGGACCAGTCGCCTGCACCCCCCTCGCTGGGTGGAGGCTTTGTCCCTTTTTGGCAGAATATGCAAAACGGAAACATGCGGGGAGGGAGGCGCAGAATAAGCTGGGCGAAAGTTGAGCAGAAAGCTTTAGAAGAGGGGGATGTGAAACTAGCTCAGGACGCTAAAACTTTAAGCCGAGCAGAAGCGGCATTTCCAGTGCTGTTTGAGCCCCTGCAGGAGGGAGGGCAGCAAGCAACTCACACAGCAATTGATTGGAAGTTACTCACACAGTTGTGTACCAACAGCTAGTGAGTCAGGTCTGCATGGGGAGCCCACAAAAATGATGTTAAATTATATTTGGGCAAGTGTTATAATGTGCCCAGAAGACATCAAGGGTATTATTAGAATGATTATGACCCAGTCGCAGCAACTGCTGTGGCAGGCTCACTGGCAGCAGCTTTGTCACAAATCAGCCAATCAGCCTAGAGCTGAAAATGACCCCTTGCGGGGAGTTATTCCTGAGCAACTAAAGGGCCATGGACAGTGGTCCAATATTGTTGCACAGATACAGCTAGGGCCAGAAATTATGCTAGAAGCCATGCGAACAGCAAGGGAAGCTATAAACAGGGTGCGTACTGCTCCTACTACACCCTCTTATATGTCCATTAAACAGGGCAAAGATGAGGCATTTGCTGCCTTTGTTGACAGGGTATCCGCTGCCATCACAGCTTCTGGGGTGGCGCCGTGGATGCAGGGGGCACTGTTACGCCAGTGTGTTATAGAATATAGTAATCAGCAGACAAAAACCATTCTAGTTACGCTCCCTGCAGACGCCTCCATAGAGACGATGTTAGAAAGGATGAGCCGTGTGCCAGTGGGAATGCAGGTATTTATAGCAGAAGTAGTCACTGCCATGGGTGACAAAATAGGTGAAATGATAGTCCAGGCCCAGACGCAGGCCCTTAGTGCAGAGGTGGGTGGGCCGCGCCTAGGCAGAGAGCCCCCGTGCTTCAGGTCTGGGGAAGAGGACGGAAGGGATGGAGATAGATGAAGGACAGCTGACAGTCCTAAACCACTTCCAACTTATCATCTCTGTGAGAAAATTGAACTGTGGTAATTCCATTAATCGGAATCTCCTAAAATGGACTTGAGACTGTAGACTAATCCTGAGAGCGAGAGTAGCCTTTCAAATACCCGTCTGAGAGACAATTAAGACAGCACTGTGAGACGCGATCAGTAATAACCAAACAGCCGCACCCGAGTCAGCGAGAACAGCTTTGCAATCGGACTCGCTTCTAAAATCCGTCAGGGAAGAAGAAACAAAAAAATGATGTACCGGAAAATTTCTACATGTTTAAAAGGTTAGAGAGCCCACCCCGCGAGCCTCCCAATAGTATGGGTTTTATTTGATAGTAAATATGAGAGGGAGAGAGAGAAGAAGGGAGAAAAGGGGGAGTAGAGAGAAAGATGGGGGGGGACAGAGAGGGACAGGGACAAAGAAGTATCACCACTCCGTGGGTCCCACTGGTGTCCTGATGTCCTCTTCGGGTAGTCTCGGTGATGGAAGTCCCCCCAAAAGCACAGAGTGCCATGGGTTAATATACACTCAGGCCAGGTGGAAGTGTCCAGGCATGTCCCCCGCAGGGGAGGGGGCAGCCTCTAGCAGCAGACTCTGCTTGCATCACGTGCAGTCCTGTGGTGCAAGGCGTCTGGGGAGCACTTTGGGGGGTCTGTGATAGATTGTGACTCCCCCTCAGCTGCCTCTCACGTGAGAGTCCCGTGGATGTGGCTTGTGGGGTTGGGGAGGCTTCACAGCTGGGCCAGTTTGTGTACTGGAGGATGCGTGTGTATTGCCTCTGATCAGAGGTTACGCCATCCTCTTCCCCCCTTCAGCTGGGGGAGGGCTGTGTAAACGTGGCTTCTGTGAGCTGTGCTTTGCCCCCCCACCCCAAACTCAGCCAGAAATGATTCTCAGTACAGCTGGTGACTTCAGCTTCTGTGGATGAATTCCTTTCCTTTAGACTGAGATGACTGAACAATAGGCTTTTCCCTTTATCTAATCTCAGCAGTTTAGCTCAGTCCAAAGTCCCAGTCAGGTATCTTCAGGGAAGCTTCTCTGATCAAAACTTTATATCAATGTTTGAGGCATGAACTATTTTCAGTCTCTGACAGCCACCCCGTGACTCAAACATTGTAATTAATGTCTCTTTCTCGGTGATCTTCAGTTTATGGGTTGTCCACGGGGGTGATACGTACATAGCGGATAGTAGGAGAAAAGATAGAAGAAGCAGAAGCAATAATACGGGTAATCATGCAACGTACAATAGCTATCCCAATCATTAAGAATATAAATCCAATTGCAATCATTAATCCAATTTTCATTAGCCATTGTCCCCAGCCTGTTAGTCCCAAAGAGTGGAGTATGGATATCAGCCAGGAGTTGGGGTCTGCTCCTTGAAACCAGTCTTTGGGTTGGAGCAATTGGAAAAGTTCTGATGTTTGATCAGCAATTTCTTTCATCTTGGCTCGAGCCTCTTCAATTGACACTGTAGCATTGTGAACAGTAATACAACATTCAGTTTCAGTAAGCTTTAACATTCCACATACACCTCGCTCTTTTAGTAACAACATATCTAATGCTAAACGATTTTGTAAAGCCATTTTTGACACGTGTTGGTCTTGCAAGTTAAGCTCTCCAAATGCATACCTGGTCCAATCACTGAGGGTATGCACCTGCCATGTGAGATTTTCCAGAGCCCATTGGTGCTGTCTGATAACTGAGTAGGGTGTAAAGACTATCCTAAATCCCAAGGCTATTTTTTGTCCTACCGTGTAATAATCTGGGGCGTATAGGTTGTTGATCCATTTATGGCCCTGTTCAGGGGAGTACAGTTCTCGCCGTGTTCTTCCTGCTAATGAATAGTGGAAGACTCGATTTGGGCAAATGGACAGGAGTACTATCCCACACCTTAAACCAGCATGTTGGGTTAAACTTAACCGTGAATAAAATCTTCCATCAGAACATCCCCAAGCTAACCCAAGCGGTGCAGGATAGTTGCTTGTCTTGCAAGTCCAAGTGTCATTATAATCTATCAAATACATTTGGGGAGATGATGCGATTGGAATATTTTTTAATGGGTAGTGGGTAGGAGGTATCCCACAATACTGTGCTTGTTGGATGTGGGCCCAATACTTCTTGGAATTAGCCGTAGAATTACACAGCGGGTCTTGATTTTTAAAACCCATAGAGGGACATCCCCAACAGATGCACATGTCACGTATTAAGACACGTATCTTTTCAATTAACCAGGCCTCAAGGGGGTTTCCAGGACCTGTAGTACAATTGATTACTTTTGCACACTGGTGATGCCTGAGGGATTTTTTCTGCTTTTTCTCCTGAATATGTCTTACACTGTTCCCTATATTCATAAGTATTAGCATGCATACTTGTGATCCTTTAGGTGATAGTTTAGCCTGGTTTCATGGTGTTTAGCAGGCCGGTAGACTAAACACCCCTGAAGCCACGTAGAGTTAGAGACCAAACACCCTGTTTTCGTGAGCCCTCAAGGTCTCCTAGTAGGACAGATTTTGTAAACTAGAAGTTAGCCCACCCAGGCCCCTTATTGGGCCCTTCTGGTAGATATGCTAATGTGTAGAGTCTTTAATTGTATACTCGACTGGGGGGAAGGGGCTTTTGCGGCGTGTTCTACCTGGACGGCAGAAGCCATCGAACAGGATCCTATTAAAATACCGAGGTAAACAACCCCCAACCCTTTCACTGTGTCTGAGCCTTTAGTTCCTAAGACCAGAAAAAGGCAGCACTGGAATAAGCCCAAATGGGCTCGCTGAGGGGGGATGTTCACATGCTTTAAAGGTTTTAAGTTAAGGGTTTTCTCTTGACCACATCCACATATAGTTGGAAGAGTCTATAGGTAATGTTCTGGCTCCGCTGGGTAATTCTATGCACCATGAAAAGTTAACCGTTAGCACATATCGTGCTTCATAATAATCTGGTTGCCTTAATGGGTGAAAGATGGGATCAAAGGGGAAAGATTGACAAGGGGCCTTATTAGTTAGGGATTTAGGAATTTGATATATTCCTGGCAACAATGTACTTTCCCCAACTCCCTCAGGTATGCCAGTTTCTCCGGGGCCCAGTGAAATGCTGACTTCTGGATGAGACATATTACACATATCCCGACTGTTAAACTCTTGCTCATTATTATGATATGCAAAGTATGTATCATTAAGTTCTACTTGGTGTGGGAAACGGGGGCGCTCCACAACCTCGGGGGTTCCCTCAATTAATAGATAGTGGGTTCTCCATTTTAAAGGCAGTTTAACTTTCAACCACCAAGGGATAGGTATGAAAGTGTAAGGTCTTTCCCGACGTTGTGGTTCACTTAAATTGATTGAAAGATCTGTAGGGGTCACAAAAAATCTTAGGCCCTGTTCTGCAGAGAGGGGAAGAGCCACACAAATCCCTTGGTCAGTCTGATTCCAAAGGCGCGTGAACCCCAGAATTAATTCCCATGCAAGGTTTGTAGAATTACGGCTTCCATTCCCTGTGATTGGCTGTCTAGTCTCAGCAGCAGGTGAACATATCCATATGTACAAAAAGAACAGGACCCACATACTAAAGCTAAAATTATTCCTAGAAATGAAATGACAAGGCATGGTGGGGTATAAATCATGCGAAGGGTTTCTTCTTCGTCCTTTCAAGTTTAGATTTCCACCTTGTGGTAGATAGGGACAGGCGGACGGAAGATCTCGCGATGTGACGGAAAGCAGAGGGCAGCATGGAATCTTCCTCCCTTCATTCCTGCATGATAAGAGATCACCCGAAGAATGCAACTCCTCCTAACCCCAGTAGTTTTCCACTCCTTACTAACCCTAGCTATCCCACCGTCCCCTTTCTGACGTAGTGAAGCCCCCTAGACTATTTAACCTCATGAGATAAGATAATAAAGGCCATTTGACCATCCACCACATTGGTGTCTGTGAGTCCATGGCCCGAGTAGCTCGGGTGAGGCCGAGCTGCCGTGCTGTCGTTCTTGAACCAGGTCGCCTGCCTTCACAGCAAGAAGGCAACACCACCTGTAAAAGATCAGAAAAAAAAGAAACTCGGTTCGCTCTCGAACCAGGTTAAAAGGATGGGATAATCCATCTACTACTGATTTTATGCTCTTTGTTGTGAGCATCAGTTGCTATCCAAGTGTATTTATTCAATGGAGTTTTTAAAACCAGTGGCACCTGGCCAATGGTGGGGAGTTTCACCAGCACGGGCTGTCCTGGGTGCTGTGTGGGAGTTTTAGGATTAGCTGGACTCAGAGAATCAGGAACTATTGTGGGGGCAGTGGGACAAAAAGCGGTAAGTCGGGGGCATCCATTTACCCCCCATCGGTCATTTATTTTGGTCACTGCATCCCAAATGCGATCTGCCCATCCGGGTTCATGTGGTTTGAGGAACCGTTTCAGTAGACCATTGGTCCTTTCTACTATGCCATTGGCTTGAGTGTAATGGTGTGGAATACCCACTGCATACCTTCAGCTTTGGCCCAATCCTGTACTGCTTTTGCAGTGAAGTGACTGCCGTTATCAGATTGTATTGATTTAGGCTTTGGCAAACAGCTGAACCATAGCTGCAAATTCTTAATAGTATTTTCCCCAGTTGCTTTTGATACTGCTGCAGCTTGTGTCAATCCAGAAATTATTTCTACTCCAACCAATACATGTGTTTTCCCATTTGATCTCCTGAAAGGACCAATGTAATCTACTTGCCAGACATCCCACAATCCTTTTCCCTCCCTCAAGTGCAGTGGAGGGTCTTGTAAGGGGTGCCGGTCAAAACGGGTACAGCATTCTCCACATGCAGTTATTACAGTAGAACACTTCTTTGGTTACCGGCCATCCTCAACTATTAGCTTCTCTCAGCAAATCCTTAATCCCTGAGTGTCCCTGTTTGACATGTAGCCACTCTAATAGATGCTCCCAACTTTCATTTTCCATTTCTACTGCCAAGGGGGCTAAACGGGTGAGGGAGTCTACCTGGTTGTTAAACTGGTGTGATAAAGTGTCATTATCTTGGTGGGCTGCAACCCACCCCACAAAGATCTGGTGATTTTTAGCAATTCCTAGAATGTCTTCCCATTTCCCTTTTTCCCAAATTGGAACCCGGTTGACTTCCCAGTTATTTTGTTCCCAGAAAGGGAGCCACTCAGTACATCCTTTGAATACTGCATATGAGTCAGTGTAGATGTATAGGGAATGTTGATTGCACACTTTCTGGGTAATGACACTCCAAACTGCCACCAGTTCCCCCACTTGTGCACTACCTTCTCCCTCTGAAACAATTCTGTCCCCCTCACTATCCACTCGGAGGGCTACTGCTCTGTATTTCCACATCTTCCCTTCTCTTTTTGCTGATGCATCTGTGAACCAAACATTAGTTAGGTCAGAAGAATAGGGAGGGGCTGGGTTAATGACAGAGGGAGGAGGTTTAGTATCAAGAGATTCAGGAAGAGGGTCTTGAATTTCTAGGAGTTTAGGGGTTCCCTCTTTAATTTCCTTGCTCAGAGAGTAGTGCTCAATTTGGGCATACCATTTCCTGACATTTCTCGCTGTGCGACTCCTACAGGTGGGGGGAGTGCCGCTAAGCACAATCTTCAGTACTCTGAATGGTCCCCTGAGCAGGATGGGCTGCTGGTGGAGGATCTTTTCTGCTTCTTGTAATGCAACAGTGACCACAAACAGCCCCTTTTCCCAATCGGAGTACCTTCTTTCAGCATCTTTGAAACTCCTAGAGTAGAATCCAACGGGGCGAGGGGGAGCCTCAGGTCCTTTCTGCCACATGTGGACTGACAAACCATGGAAGGCAAAGCCCCATTCTATAAGGAGAGGATCTGTAGGATGCAAAGGACCCAAAACCTGATGCATGCCAGCTTCCAAAGTTAATAATTTTAAGGCCTCACTGTGTAGTGGAGCCCACTCCCATTTTGCCTTTTTACGTGTCAGGTCATATAAAGGCCGTGCAATGATTGAGAAATCAGGGATATGTTTTCTCCAAAAGACTAGAATTCCCAGCACGTGCTGCAGTTCCTTTTTGTTCTCTGGTATCTTTACTTGCTCTAGTGAGGTTAATGTTTCAGCAGGGATACAAACAGCACCTCCCTTCCACCAGATACCCAGGAATTTAACTTCAGGGGAGGGATGCTGGATTTTGTCTTCTGGTATTTGTAAACGTACACTCTCAAGGTGTTTAATGATGCTGTTCTGAGTGTTTCCTACTTTCTCAGTGTCTGGACCTCCAATTAGTACATCATCGATGTATTGATAGATCTTTACTTCTTTATCTATTGGAATTAAAGACAGTTCCTGGGCCAGGGCATAGTGTGCCAGTGTGGGACAGTGGCGGTAGCCTTGTGGTAATCGGGTAAATGTGTATTGTATTCCTTCCCAGATAAAAGCAAAGCGTTCTTGGTCATCTTTCTGTAGTGGGACCATAAAGAACATGTCTTTAACATCAATAGTGGCTAAAATTGGATGAGCGTGTTCTTGTGTTGTGGCAATTAATTCAGTGATGTTAGGAACTGCTGCTGTTAAAGGGGCTGTATTGGCATTTAATTTCCTGTAATCTACTGTCAATCGCCATTTTCCATTAGATTTCCTTACTGGCCATACAGGAGAATTGTATGGGGAATGAGTGGGAACAATTATCCCATCTTCCCTTAAATCTGATGTCACAGGGGAAATCCCTTCTCTGGCCCCTAGTGGCAAAGGGTAAGGTTTTACGTTAGTTACCTTTGAAGGAGGCAGAGGGGGGGCAGCTTGTAACAGACAAAGTGATGAGAAATCTGAACCAAAAGACCACTGCCTGCCTCTGTCATCAATCCAGGATTTACCTTTCAAGATGTCTAAGCCTAGCAAATTAACAGGGAATGGGCCAATAACCATCAGTGTTTCAGTGATACTTACCTCCCCTGGTAGCCAACATTTTACTTTGGCAGCAGCTTGTGTTTACAAATTACCAAATGCATCTGCTACTATGAGTCCCTTTTTGTCAGGCACAATGCCACACCGTACAGCATCATTAGTTTGCAAAGCTGATATTTGTGCCCCTGTGTCAAGCAAGAAAGTAACAGGGGTCCTATGGGGACCTATAGGAAAGGTTATCATCATGTCCCCAGATAAGTTTTCTGTGAGCCTTCTAAGGTGTCTCCACCGCCCATCCCCCGGCTCACTTACTGGGGACGGCCTGAGAAGTTTCCCGACTCCTGCCCACCTAAGTCAATCAGTGCTCCAATGGGCGGAGCAGTAGGCCCAGACTCGGGAGAACTTGTAGGTGGGGGAGGGTTAGGCTTGGATGAGGAATCTATCCAGCTTTCAGTCAGTAACTTTAAAATTGGGGTAGGCTGTCTATCCATGAGGCCTTGGGGAATGCCCTTCTCTAAGCCCTGAATCCAGAGAGCATGTCTGTCCTGCTTCTCAAGTGCTTGTTCCTTTTGGCTTTGTGCTCGCCCGGGGGGGGGGGGGGGGGGGTTTCTGGGTGCCTTTCCCTGGTGAGCAGCTGTAGTTCTCCACTCAGCCCGACGGATGGCAGTCTTAGACTCAGATCTAGAGGGTACTGAATTAGGGGATCCAAAACGCCTGCCATAATTAATCAGCTCTTGGGCAACCTCTCCCCAAGTCCACAATTTTCCCCTTGGTCTGCCTGAGAGCATGTGATCAAAGACGGGGGCCTCACTACTACCGGTTAGAGCAGACCGGATTTGATCTTGCAAGTGAATTGCTAGAGTCTTTAAAGAGTCTGGGAGGCCTCGTATGAGTGGAGTCAAGCAATCTGGGTCCACTGGCATGGACATTGGGGAGCTTTTATCAGGTTCTAATACACGCTGATGCATTAATTGCAGACAGGCGGCTTTCTGGACACTTTCAGTCAATTGATCCATAGAAGTAACTATGGCAATTGGGTCGCCCTTTTCCAGGGGACTCAGTCCCCCAGCCCAGTAGGCAGCTCTTTGGGTGAGGGACCAGGGAGCTCTTTTATTACCTGTAGTTAAGAAAACCCCAGGTCCCCAGTAGCCCTCTGACTCTGCCTCAGTTAGCATGATGCGGTCTCCTCCTGTAAGGGAGACTCTCCACACGTATTCTGTCTCGGACTCCTTCTGAGTCCGACTGTATTCCTTTTGTAATTTAACCAATTCAGTAGGAGTATAGGGTATTTCTTTGGTAATTATACAAGGGAAGGCATCATCCATGCCCTCATATTGATACTCAGTTTTAACCAATGGCCATAATTTTTTAATATCTAATTGGTCTAAATGTTTTTTGGCATCTTTTAAATCTTGATGAGGATATAAAGGGTCCTTATGGGCTTCTTTAGAGTTCATATTTTCCAGATGCTCAGTGAGAGCTGCTCTGAGCTGTTCAGAGTGACACCTTTCTTCTCTTAATTGATTTTGCAGCACTTTTACTAAATCTTGCAGGGAATGTAGGGTCTCTGCATTTTTGGTGTTCCATTGGGATTTTTCTTTTATAGCAGCAGCTAAGGCAGCTCCCAGTACAGCACAAACAACAGATTTACCTTTGCCTGGTCGAGACCTTTTTTCAGCTCGCAAACTGGTAATGCGGTCTGTTATTGCATGCTCATTATCCCAATTTCTTTGTGCCCACTTTAGACCTGGAGGAGCAGGGCGACTATCAAATTTTTCAAGAAAAGATAGTAAAACCTTGTCTTTACACTGACTACCCGGGACAACCATTTTCTCTAAGGGTATCTCACAGACTGACTTTAGGACAATTCTGACTTCACACAAGACACAACACAAAGTAGGGGCATGGGTCCCCTCCAAGCAGGAGTTTTTTAGGCTCCGCACAACACTACGAACAGGAGTTTTTAGGCTCCGCACAAAGTAGGGGCGTGGGTCCCCTCCAAACAGGAGTTTTTAGGCTCCGCACAACACCACGTAACAGGAGTTTTTAGGCTCCGCACAAAGTAGGGGCATGGGTCCCCTCCAAACAGGAGTTTTTTAGGCTCCGCACAAAGCACCAAGGAGAGGCTTTTACTACAACAACAGACGGGAGGGCCTCCCCACAAGACACAAGCAGCAGAATTGGTTTCAGGACTGAAACCTACCAAATCTGGATTTACACAACAAAACACATTAAGGGAATTAAAACTTTTAAATTAGTTTACCACAGCTTTTACAACATCCTCAGGAAAAGTTGCATCAGAATTCTCAAGAGTTCAGTCTACTACAGGTGAGACATCAAGCTCCACAACCCCTTAGAGAAAAATTACAGTAAAATTTCAAAGCATGCAGAATTTTGGGAGAGGAGACAATACTATTATGAAAGGCACTTCGGGTCAGAGAATGCCATCCTGCCAACTACGCCAAAAATGTTATGATCTAATTATTAAAGTTCTTTAGAGATACCTCTGCCCAAATTAAGGTACAAGCGAGACCATATGCCAATCAATAGTATGGGTTTTATTTGATAGTAAATATGAGAGAGAGAGAGAGAGAAGAAGGGAGAAAAGGGGGAGTAGAGAGAAAGATGGGGGGGACAGAGAGGGACAGGGACAAAGAAGTATCACCACTCCGTGGGTCCCGCTGGTGTCCTGATGTCCTCTTCAGCTGGTCTCGGTGGTGGAAGTCCCCCAAAAGCACAGAGTGCCATGGGTTAATATACACTCAGGCCAGGTGGAAATGTCCAGGCATGTCCCCCGCAGGGGAGGGGGCAGCCTCCAGCAGCAGACTCTGCTTGCATCACCTGCACTCCTGTGGTGCAAGGCGTCTGGGGAGCACTTTGGGGGGTCTGTGATGGATTGTGACTCCCCCTCAGCTGCCTCTCACGTGAGAGTCCCAGGGATGTGGCTTGTGGGGTTGGGGAGGCTTCACAGCTGGGCCAGTTTGTGTACTGGAGGATGCGTGTGTATTGCCTCTGATCAGAGGTTACGCCATCCTCTTTCCCCCTTCAGCTGGGGGAGGGCTGTGTAAACGTGGCTTCTGTGAGCTGTGCTTTGCCCCCCCACCCCAAACTCAGCCAGAAATGATTCTCAGTCCAGCTGGTGACTTCAGCTTCTGTGGATGAATTCCTTTCCTTTAGACTGAGATGATTAAACAATAGGCTTTTCCCTTTATCTAATCTCAGCAGTTTAGCTCAGTCCAAAGTCCCAGTCAGGTATCTTCAGGGAAGCTTCTCTGATCAAAACTTTATATCAATGTTTGAGACATGAACTATTTTCAGTCTCTGACAGGTGGACACCTTCTCCTCTGCCATGTGGGCTACCGCTCACACTGGAGAGAAGGGCCGATGTCATTCCCCGCTGGAGGCAGACCTTTGCTGTTCTAGGCATACCTTCTACCGTGAAGACTGACAATGGTCCTGCTTATGTCTCGAAAGAGGTGGGGCAGTTCCTGCAGTGGTGGGGTGTGTCGCACAAGTTTGGTATTCCTCATTCTCCGACTGGTCAAGCTATTGTAGAGCGTGCTCATGGCACTCTGAAGCAGGTGCTTCAAAAACAAAAATGGGGAATGCAGGGTGAAACCCCACACAGTCAGTTGGCAAAAGCTTTGTATACCATTAATCGCCTTACGGTACCGCAGAACTCCAATAATCCTGTCATTTTGAACCACCACCTCTCGTTGCAGGCTTCAGATGAGACACAGCAGCCTCGAGTGAAGGTTCGGGTGAGACATTTAGTCACCAAACAATACAACCTTATCACTTTGGGGTGTGGGTATGCTTGTGCATCCACAGATACTGGGGCGCGCTGGGTACCTGCAAGGTGTGTCTGTCCTGACCTGCGACCACAGAGGAAAAATCCGGCCAACAAGCAGGGTACAAGCCGTGACCAGAATGAAAGCGATCAAGCGGGTGGAACATCGAGTGATGACTCAGATAATGAGTGTTCACTCCGATGGTCCTTCCATGAGCAGAGGATGAACATTGTTCATTTTTCTTTTTTCTTTTTTTTTCTTCTTTTTAAGGAAAAAGGGTGAGATGTTGCCCTGAATTTTTAGTGTGCTGTGTTGATACTTAGTAGAAAAGGTTCTCATAGATTTTATGTAAACATAGTCTATGTTTTGCTAACTGGCTAAGGATTGTTTTGTACCTTTGGTATTGTTTGTCATTCCTTTCCCGAGGGCGGGGAAGGTTGATGGGCTGTGTTCCTTACCTATGGAATTGGAGAGGTGGTAACCTCATTGTCCAATCCATAGTTGTCTGTAACAAGGTATATAAATGTAAGAATAAAGAGAGGCTGGGCGCTCTTCTTCTCTCTGCCCGGCCTTGGTGGCTCTGACCTGACCTGAGTGCCTGATTTCTTTGTGTCCAACCGTGCGACACCTGCTGGCAACCAGGAAACGGGAAGAAGAGCGCGGCCGCCCGACGCGCTCCGACCACAGTACCGGCCCCAGCACTCTCTGCGCCTGCGCCAGCACCCTCAACCGCCCGTGCTCCAGCATCAACCCCTGGGTGCACTTTTAATCGGTTGCTTTTCTGCAAGTATCAAAGACTATTCGTCTTGTCTCGTATAATTGATGCTGACTTTACTGGTGGAATTTGTGTTAACAAGAAGAAATCTGGGAAGTCTGGGTTGCTACAAGACTTGCACTTAGTGCAAAAAGAAAAAGGGGGAGACGGTGAGGACAGAGAAAGTGAGAATACTGGAATGACTATTCACAAGCATCCAGTCCACAACAACAATTCAACAAAAAGAAAATTGAAAACGTGGCAGAACTGATCCAGAAAGGACGCGGCAGAGTTGTACACCTAACAGGCCGGAGCCAAAGCAGGGCCAGGGCCGGGAAGAACAAGGAAGTTTAGGCAAAATGTAAACTGATTAATAAACTAGATCTTAACGAGTGGCAAACTAGATTTACCCAAATTGTAAACCGAATTAGATAAACACAATGAGTTACCTTTGTATTGTTTGTTAATTAGTGATGGGAATTATCTTGCTGGATAGAAATTAATAACTGGAATTGTAATCTGTTCTTACTGTTTTTCCTGTTTTTACTTTGTTTCAATGAGTGTTGAGTTTTATACCTACAGCTGAACTTGGAAGTACAGTGATCCCGGAGAAGATAGAGCAAAGAAAAGATGGATCTGTGTGCTTGCAGCTTGAAACACTGTTTTCAAACATCTCCCAAGCGATCACCCCAGATGTATTAATAGCTATAAATATGTTGTTAAAGTTTAAATGCTATTAGGTTCATTAAGTTCTGTTACAGTTAAGTATTACAACTAGGTTCTATAAAAGTTAACCACAACTATGCATAGCTATGTGTGTTATAGCAAGGATTAGGTTCTGCTAAGATTACGTACGCAAACTCATGCATATGCAATCTTTTAATTATCGTGTTCATGGTACCATGGTCTTTTTAGTCAAAAGTAGTTGACCACGTCTGTTATTTTACAGTCTGCACAACCTGTGTTATGTTTATGTAACTGTCTCTATTATTCGCTCAGATTTAAGTAACCTTCCTAGTTGCTGTTTCTAACAGTTTTCTCATAAGACATGTGTTAGGGAAAACCCTCCAGTTGGAGTCCTGGCTCTGGCCAAGTCTGGACTCTCCCTGGTCGGACATCTACCAACAGACCCAGGTGTTTCTGCATCCAAATCATACTTAAGTCGGGTTTGAGTTAATAATTTGAATTTATATCAGCTGGACCCCTTTTTGGGGTGGACTTGGAGACCCTATCCGGAAGGGCTTTCCATGTCTTCACTGAAACAAGGCAGCTGTTGCAGACCCTGGATGTTAGTATAGTATTCCAGAATTCAGTAAGGTATTACCCTGATCAACAGACTTCAGAGACGAAGCAATTGAGACTCATTTGCTGAACTATTGGGTAATGAAAAATCACAAGATCACCTTAGAATGTTTAGCACATAGGTGTTAGAAGTATTCTTATGTCTAGTTATGTGTGTTTCTTACTGCGCTACCTCTGACAAATGGCTGGTAATGCCATAAACAAACTCATACTGATTAAAACAGAAAGGGGGAATTGTAAGGGTACACTATGTGTGTTAAAACATGAAAAAGATACAGATAGTAGAATCACCTTTAAGAGACTGGTTAACAAGCTTAAGTTTTAAAGACTGGTTAGTGAAATTTGTAAAAATGAAATTGATAGTTTTAGTAATTATTATAATCATAAGTGTATTATTGCCATGTGTAGTTAAGTGTTTGATGAATACAGTAGAAAAAAAGTGTAAACCAGGCCTGGATTGCTCAAAGAAAAGAAGGGGGATATGTTGAGAATATCCTTCTCTAGCTGCACAGACATACAGTGGGTGAGCAATCCAGGCCCCTTAGACGAAAGCTAGGCCTCTGCTCAAGGTTATTCTCAAGACAACTGTGGGAAAGAGAGACATGAAAGCTGAAAACAAGCTGCAGGTGTCCAAAGATTAACTTGGCAGAAGAAACTGTTACTGTTGTTGCCTTCTGATATCAGCTTGGTGTTTTAATTAGAATAGAGAGAGCTCCTGTGGGAAACTTCTGTGGGGAAATAATGTTTTGAGCATGGACAGCACTATAAAGAGTGTGCACTTTCTAACAATAAACGAGCTTGATTTATCACTCACACTGAGTCGGCGTCTTGCTCCTCTCGCCACCGACAATAGTTAACTGTAATTAGTAAAACGTTTTTCTCCAGTACAAAAACCAACTGTAATCCTACAGAAATCTAAGGACGTTTCCTTTTCCTAGGGGTGTTTTTTTTCAATTTAAGAGCAAGCTGATTCCTTTGGTACTACAATACTTAGAAAATTCTATTGCTATCAACTGTTAAAGTGATGTTGTGTACAGTTCAAATAAGTCTCATCTTTGTTCCGAGAAAAGTTCTTGGAGTTACATGTCAGATTTTTAAGTTCATATGAAATATGAACTTCATGAGATTTGTCTTGTCTCACTGCAGTAAAGCAGTGTCTTTCTAACCCAATGAATGCTTTTCATTTTTAAATATCTTTGACTTGTGTCAAGATCTCTCCTCATAAGGTTGATATCTGTCTTTTTGTAGAAAAGTGAATATCAAAAAGAGGAACAAAAGGAAATCGGAGGAAAAAGGTGAACAGGACAGATACATTTTTGAATGAAGAGGTAGGTCTTTATCATTTCTGAAAGGTGAGACAGAAGTGGTGAGCAGGTAGAAAAGACTTGTATGGACTTTTTAGTGCAGTTTGACAGGAAATTAAGCACCTTTATATCTGCTCATCTATCATGCATTCACCTTTATCTCTTGACATGTCCTAACTAAACGGTAACATTTGGAAACAGTTCAATTAAAGTCACTGTGTTCTGCGTAATGCTGCAAACACGGAGTGTGCGTTGCGGTTTCGAGGTTTTGGGGATCGCACCTAGGTAGAAACATTAATTTTGTAGCCAAAATTATTTGATTTTGTTGTGAGATAAGGATCAAGAGTAGGAAAAGCAGGCTTATACTTTAAGGCATATAAAAAGAATTTATTAACAGACTTAAAAGAGGAGTAATAATAATCAGGAATCAGAACAAAACCTTTAGAACATCTTCCCCTTCCCCTTCCCCTCCCCCCCACCCCTTTCATTTCTTTCATACTGACCATACAAAAGGTAACACTTAGACCCAAGTTAAATCACCACCTCTGGAAAAAATAGTTCTTTTCTTGATTCATGTAGAGAGAGAGAAGCTTTCTTTTGTTCTATCATGTTGACTCCCCATAGGAAATACAGTTTCCATGGTTATCAGCCTCCCAGCAAGCAACCCCCCCTCCCCCCCAAAGGAAAAAATTTGCTTTTCTGGACTCCTTCCCACCTCAGTAGCTTTCCCAGGGCTACTACCAATGGACATACGATGGTCATTGAGGTGCTTTTTTGAGGATGAACATTTCTATTACAGTGGCAACGAAATCTCCTTTCTTCATTATCGGCAACACAAGTCTTCTACTGTTCCCGGGGCAAGGAAATTTTATACACAAGAGTCTTAGCCCACTGCTTAAAACCTAGAACATTACATCCTCCTTTTTTCACCTCTTTTAGACCATTGTTCATATATTACAGAGTATATTATAGCCAAATCTTTCAACATGTTTTTTACAAGAGAATTTTCACCTTCAAAGCACTTCTCATCTCTTCCTTCTTTGAATGTAAGCTTGGTTACATTCATTAACTTACAGTCTCTATGCTGTACCTTTTGTAGGTGCCTTCATTCCTGTGCTCTTTCTGTGGGGGAGGGGGGGGAGGGGGGAGAAATGAATGCCCTCAAGTCCCATCCTGATACTGAAAAGGGAACAGTTAACTTGTCTTTCAGCTGGGCGATGATCACATGACTTTCGCCTGCGTCGTTTAAGTGTAGTAAGTCCGCATTTTAACTGAGGGAAAGGAGTTTGTGCCGTTTTTCCATCTAAGCCATGTTTGAGTGGCAGGGGCTTGGCGGGGCTGCGACCAGGCTGCAGGAGAGGGGGGGAGAGGGAAGGAGCTTAAGCCTTCTCCTGCTCCCGACTGTGTACGGGGTCGACCGGCGAGGCCACGTCCAAGCTGTAAGACAGTCGGCCTCGAGTTCTCTCTCTCCCGCACCGAGTTGCAAGGAGCCGGCGGAGCCGCGTCCGAGCTATAGGAGGGGCCCAGTCCGAGCCTTTTCTCTCTCCCGTGCCAAGCTGCGCTGCGGAGCTGGCTGGCGGGGTGCCCCCGAGCCTTACAGGGCCCAGCCCCAAACCCTCTCCCCGCCACGCCGAAACCTGCGGAGCTGAGTCACTTCAGCCTGGGGCAACAGAGAGGGGTCTGGAGCCGCGGAGCCTGGCGCTGGCTACCGTAGTTAGCATGTTGGCTTGGCTGAACTGTTTCTGTTGAATGGCTGGACCAGGTCTACTTATTCCCCCTCCTCTCCCCCTTCGCGCTATGTCGGCTGGCAGCCTCAGGCCACGTGGTCTGAGGAAGCCTTACCCACCGCGCAGAGGGGGAGAGAGCGACATTTTTCCTCTGCGAACTGGAAGCCTGAAAGAGAATCTCTCCATGTGTTCTTCTGGTTTTATGAGTTTTCTGTAGGCGGAACTTGTAATACCGGATACCTCATTTCTGGCTCCACCTCCTCTTTTTATACCAGGAATTTTCAACTGTGATTACTCCACGACAGTGTGAAATAAATAACTTGTAAATTACATTGCATGAATATCACTACTGAAACAGCAAGTAGGATCATAATAATGGGTATGTATAACGAAGTTGAATGAATACTGATTAGTCACTTATTTTATGATAATTCTATGGTCAAAGGCCATTGTAACCTTATTTATCAAGATTAATAAAAATTATGTCTATGTTAGAAAGAAGACTGGAAAGATTAAACTTTTCTGTTAGCTGAAATGCATTGAGAGGTAAGAGAAAAAAATGAATAAATTCTCTTTTCATAGCTTAATTTCACAGTTAAAAGGCAGAGTTTTCCTTTCTTTATTTTTGTGTTAATTTTTTGAAGGTAAAGTCTATACTGGGGGAAAATTTCTCACTCTCTTTTCCTCCTTTTTTCTGCAGATAAGTTGTGATTTATGTTTAAAGATGTGTTGGGGCAGAAGGGAACCTTTAAATATTAGTAATATTATGTACATTCTACTCCTCCACCAGATTTCCTTTCCTGTGATATAGGTAAGGTCATGTCACCTGTTACTCTCGATGAAAACACATAAAAGCATTATAGACAGTAGTCTGACTAAGGGAATAAAATGGAAATTAAAATTCCCAGAGAACACAGCTGTGGAATTTCTAGATCAAAGCATTTTAGTTTTCAGTTCTTTCTAAAAGACTTGGAAACCCTTCCCGGGGGCCAGAGTGGGGGGTGGTGGTAGTGAAGGGAATGGGGCTATTTGGGAGAAAAAAAAAACATTTTTAAGATATTAAAAAGTGTGAAGTGAAATTTTCCAAATGGCTTACACATTAAGCGTGCATGCAAATGCATAAACAATACCTTTTTTTGCCTTTTAATGTTCTTTGGCATATATCAAGATATTTTAATAAAAGAGGAGTCTATGCTATAGGATTGCTGGTATATTTATTACAGAATCTTTACAACTTCTCAGATGTGCTTATTTCTTGAAGAAGCTTCTGTCTAGGTCAAGAATACTATATTAACTGAGATTTTGAACCAAGCTATGCAGAAAACAATATTGAAGAGGAACTTTCTCATCACAGTCTGTAAAACTACTTTTGAAAAAAGGTTTTCAATGAGTTCCCATTTTACAAGTATCACAGCTTTTTTTTTTGCCATGTACAGTCAACTGCTCTCCATTTATGCAGAAGATATAAAGCTGGGTTGTTAGAAATAAATGTTATATTGAAGATTGGTATATCATGTGTGTATGGTTGGTCTTTTGGTGATCCAGTCTTCCATAACTTGCTATAAATGTGCACTGTAACATGACAGGCATGCCAGGTGTCATATATAATCTAAGACTCAAGACACTGGCTCATGACTCACACAGCCTTACACACATTAATGCAATTGTTCAGCAGTCCTACACGTTCTTTGCTGATGGAAATGTGATTAAGCTGACAGTGATGGCCACTATGTCAGTGAGCAGTAGGCACTAGGGTATATATCTACCAGCAAAAAACATCTACCAGAGCCTCAGGGTGGTCATGTTCTTCTTATTGGCAGCCATTCAAGCATAACCAATTCATTTTGCAGAGTTGTTGCACATTTTTAAATGTCTGATGGACCAAATCGTTATTACCAGCCAAGAGTCAAAAGAGGAAAAGGAGCAATAGATCTGGTATAAACACAAATGTGATGTTAAATCTTATGAGCTCTAAGGTGAGCACATTAGCAAGTAGGTCCATGCTAACTGCATATGTTGAGATGCTGAATGCAGATGACACTTTGAAGTACCACTTGTGCAGCGGCATAACATTTTAACAGTAGAAAAAAAGTACTCAGTAGAAAGTAGGCACTTCCATTGTTTCAATTACCTCAATGAATCCATATTATTATTCATAACTTTCTGCAAATATTCTACAAACTATCTAAGTCTAATGTGCATTAGAAATAATATTTATACTGATAAGTAAAGCATACCTCTTCCCCATGAAATGTAAGACTTATACCCAATTGGTATGAATGAATTAAAACTATAGATCTCAGAAGAAAACAAATAACCACATATGTAGACCAAGAGGCAGTAAAGAAGGCAAGCCTCTGCCAAAGAGAGACAGTTAGTGAGCTGACCATCAGCATGACACCTTCTCAACTATAAAAATTGGGAGTTGCCCAGTGACTTGTACTGACTACTTTACTTTGGCAACTAAGTTTGTTGAATGCTGAGTGTAATGCATTACACTCAATTTTTTTCCCTATATTTTCTAAGTTTTTGTAACAGATTAAGAAAAAAGTCCATATCTAGTCCCATTTGTCCAGCTTTTGCTCTAGTAGGGTGATGATGTCCATTGTAACATTTCTTATGAGTACAGTACTGTTGCGGTGGTTCGAAACCAGAGGACTTCCGGACAGGTTCCACGGACAGAGGGTTTCCCCCCGGAGCTCCCAGGGGCAGCAGTTGGACCACCAATCCACGGACCCAAGCTCCTGCTATTGGTTACTTGACTTGTCTGTTATGTATTCCCGCTCTGGGAAATTCCCTGTCACTCCATAGTTCATTCGTTGTTCTCTCTGTTCCCCTCCCCTCCCTAAACCCCATTTGATCATGTACCCCAGCCCCTCCCCTGTATTGTCCCCTGCCCTCATCCTATTGGGTGTTGTTCCTCCCTTTAATACCGATGTAATAAGCTGCTCTTGGCTCTTGGTCCATGTGCTCCCTTTGGAGGCAATAAACCTACCGAAATCACATACCAAGAGACCTCCTTCTCTTGTAGTTCTTTGCTGTTTCACCACGCTCTGGGGGCAACATCTCCCCGGACCGAACGCGAACCAGCTGTGCCCGCAGTAGGCACTCCGAGGAAGTCTTCCAGATCGTGAACGACCTCCTAGGGTAGCGCTAGGACTCCGCTGCCGGTACCAAGGTGGGACCGAAGCAGGGAACGCGACACAGTACATCACAGAAGATACTAATTAGAAAAAGGACAATCTGAATCTTTATGGCTTTGTGTGTGTTTTCAGTATGGATTCCTTATTAACCTGGTCTTGCCATTTGCTAAGAAACTCAAAGAGTATGTTTCCCTATATGGCATGTTTCTCCCTTTTAATATCTCTATAAGCACACCACAAATTGGTTTTTGAGTAGTCTGCTTTGTGAAGCTATAAGTAGAGATTGATAGGCTGCTGTTTTGGGAGAAAAATGCCAATTCAGGATGCCACAAAAACATGGATGGAGATAATATAGAGGGCAATTTTTTAACCTTCAGCCTAGAAGAAAGTACATTAAAAATAAACTACAACAAAAATTATGAGCAGAGTTCTTACAGGAAAATTACAAAGCATGGGTATTTTTTAGGTTTTTTGGTATTACTGTAACATTTTTCCTCCTTCGCTCCTTCTCCCCTTATTTAGCTTTTATAACTTGCAGTGAGTTTAAAATTAAACTATCTTCTAAAGTCTGAGAAAATGTCATTGCATTTGATCTACAAAGCATCCAGCATGCCTCAGAGTGCTGTATAAATAACATGGAGGTCTAATTCTGTGCTCAACCTCAAGAGATGTCAGAAGGAGCAGAAAGATGATTTTAAAGTTATTTTTATTCTGTTTAGATTTTTTCTTTGACTGAGAACAGATGGTGTGTTGTAACTATCTTTTTGGATGAGCCAAATGTCTACAGGTTTGAAAGTTTGTGGTAAATCTCCTTCTTATATTCTGCATGAAGGAGAGCTATAGAAAGAACTGTGCAAGGACAGTGTAGTTTCTGCACTAGGTGAATCCTCTGCTGGGGTGTTAAAACATCTTTATTACACTGCAATGATATACATGGGGCAACTGTAAGAGGCCACATAGTTCTTTAAAGCCCCAGAAGTGCAGTTGGCCCTGTTTATCAAGACAAATAGGTGCCAGAGATGAGAAGCCACATGGAAGCCTGTTTTCCAGCTGGGAGATTCAAAAAGGCATCCAGTCAAAAAGAGGATTCATGCAGAGAGTAGCTTATTAGCTAGAGGACAGAAGAGACTAGCTGCCTGATTTGAAAGGTTCTAGAAATTGTTTTCTTTTCCCCTTCTCTAGAGGGGATGGGATTGTTCTCTCTGTTAGCTTGATGGTTAATCAAAGTCATGTGTATTCTGAAGCTGAATTGCTCTGGTACTCATATCAGGCTTTGACCAGTGAACAAACACTGCACCACAAAGTCTTGAATCAATATGTTTTAACTCAAAGGAGATTAGTCACAGAGGCTGGTTTTCTTGGTTTGTTTCTCTCACTGTGTTTTCTTTACACTCAACACAGAAACAAAGCCTGTGGAGAATAACTATCTCCGTCTGCGCGGACATATGAGCAATCCAGTCTCTTTACATGAGAAATAGGCCTCTGTTCAAGGTCACCCGAAAGGCATCTGTGAGAAAGGGAGATACTAAGGCTGTAAATAATTCCCAGGTGTCTGAAGAGGAACTTGGCAGATGAAACTGTTATTGTAGCCTTCTGTGACTAAACTTAGTACTCTAATTAGAATAGAGAAAACACCGTGTGAAAACTTATCATGTAGCTTTATTTTTAGCGTGTGATTATGAACTGTAGGAGATAAGTATGCTTGCTCTTTGGAATAAAGCAGCTTCACTTGATCACATTGAACTGGTGTGATGTCCCATCATTTTCCCCGCAAAAGCCTCTTTCAGAAAGAGCTTAGAAAATATCTAAGTTGGGCTGGTTCAGCCATCCTTGAAGGACTTTCTTTTCTTTTTAAAGAAGGTCATTAGATTACTTGTCACCTTCAGCAGTAGTACGTCCTTTTGGATACCTTTCTCTGTGTAAACTGCTCAAAGAAATGTGATGTTAAATATTTTGTCAATATTAGAAGGCTCATTGAAGCAAAATTCTGTGCACTAAGCTTAAGCCTTGCAAACTGCTGTCTTGTTGGGGTGCACTATGTGGTGGTAGAGAGATAGGTCTTGAGGGCCAGAGAGAAAGCCTCTTTCCTGGGCCCAGAAGTGACCCTGGGAATACATCCTGGTCATTGGGGATGGGCTGGGAGAGAGTTGTGGGTTTGTGGACAGTGTTGGACCTATTGGAAGTGACAATTATAGTTTGTGACCTTATAACGTACTGTTTACCTGTTACCATAATAGGTAAAGTCTGTACGACACCCCAGGTGATTGGGGAACACTGTGGTGAACATCTTTCCTGTTTATATGATGATGTATCCTGTTTGTGTGCTGGTATTTAAGGAATTTTCACTGCGCAATAAAGGTCTTTGCAATTCTCCATCTTGTGCGAAGTCCATGACCTTGCATAATTACTGCAGTCTGTATCTTTCTACTTAAATTCATAAAAATCTTCTATATTGTCTAAAGAAAAACAGAATTTAGATAAATCATTGTAGCATTCATCGTAGAATTATTCAATTAGCATTCATTGTAGGATTATGAATACAGAAATATTTCAGTATTCCATATAGTTCACAAAAGAACTGTGCTGTGGATTTTTCTAGGTAGGGGGAAATGCTTAGCACTAAAAGTGTTGGTTTTATTTTAGTGTCCCAGTGATAATAGAAAACTTAAAAACACATTTTAAAAGAAACAGATTTTGTTAGAGGCCTCATTTTTTTTTTGTTGGTTGAATCGATTCAACTGTACAAGGTTGTTAAATCTTAAAATTAAAATGAGGTGCGGCTCATTCAGCTTACAAACATGTTATGATCCATTTTGTAGTGAACATTTAAAAGAAGAAAATACATCATCCACTCTTATATTTTATGTGACAACTTGAATAAATCCGTTACTTCCTTTGGTAGAAAGTTCTATAGTAGGAATATGGTTGTTTGCCATGCTGGATTTGACTAGCAGCTGATTACTCTTATCTTGTTTACCTCCAGCAGGAGGCAAAACTTGAAAGTCACGAGAAGTAGGAGAAGAGCAAAAGGACCTGAGGAATCAGCATCAGATTCTACATGACTTCATACAATTCAACAAAATTTCTTAATTTAGAATTCTTCTCATCTGTGAACAACACATAGTCCCAAAGCTAGGTGCTACAATATTTGTCTCTCTTTGTCTTTTGAGAAGTTCCTTTTCTGTGCATGCCACACAACATTGCTATCATAGAGCCCTCCATGTGAGACTAGTTCTTTTGTGTATGAATTGCTATTAATCCTCGGTGCCTTCTGCAGTTTCTTCCAGGGAGCCATAGAAGTCAGTGCATGAGCATCTGAAATTCTGCAAGTTTTTTGCATGTTTGTAGAATTGATTTCACTGGCATTCACTGCACTGAATTGATAAAAATCTGTGGTGTAGGCCTCTATGCATACTCCATTCTACTATATTTCTCCATTTGAATACATGAACTTCATTCTTTTCACCTATTTCAACAGGAATCTGCCAGAGACATTAGTACTGATGTAAAATATATATTTAGAAGTTGAACCAAAGTTTTGTAAGAGGAAAAACTGTCTGTGAGACATTTTGCTTTGACTGAACTATTCGCAGAATAATACCGAGAGCACAGACTTTTGGACTTTGATATTTACCATGAATGCTTGGCAGAGGAAGAGATAGTTACAAGTCTAACAGTTCAAGAGCAAATTTGCTGGACTGCAGTGATAGAATAAGGAGAAAAGAAAAAAAAAAGGGAAAGAAAAGAACACACACACACACACACACACACACACAAACAAAAAGCCCAGTAGAGAAAAGAGAAGACAAGAAAGAAACAAGCACAGGGAGCAAAGATCAAATGACAGAATCATTTGCAGACAGAATGAGAGGGATGAGAGATAACTGAGATCCACACAGACAGAAAGCAGCAGATATTTGTGACTACGAAAGAAGAAAATAAAAAGGCATTTTGCCAAAGCATATTCAGGAAATAGAAAGGTTTTGCTGTCTGTCAGGTGGTATCTGGCATCTCCTCTCAGCCTCCTGTGAACCCCCAGTCTCCTCCCCAGCACGGCAGTATGAAACGCAGCAAAGGCTTTGGCTCTGTGTAAGCCCTTCTCAGCAATAAATAAAAAAATCTCTTTATTATCAACTCTGTGTTTAGCACAAATCTAAAACACAGCCCCATATGAGCCACTGTGAAGAAAATTTACTCTAGCCCAGCCCAAAGCAGCATACCTTCATCTTTACTTCCTGAATCTTGACTTTGCTAAGCTCTGCCAGATGATCCTAAAAATACAAGAAATCTGTATGGGCTCTCTGAATAAAGACTCTCATGTCATGCTGGCTTTTTTACATGGATTTATTTCTGTTGCTTTTTCTCCTTCCTTAGGTCACTGCCAGTATTGTCTGTGAGGATCACCACCTTCCCTTTCCAGCAGACACCTCTGAAGAGGAAAAATGACAATTGGAAAAACTGTCATCTAACTCCCTGTTCTAAGTACTTTTTACACAACTTCACATACCTGTATAACTATACTATTGTTCTAAAGAATAAATTTTCATCTTAACTTGGTTGGTAGTCATTTGAAGGTTCAAATTCTTTTTTTATATGAAATTCCTTTTTATATGAAAAATTTTAATTGCTTGTAGTCATAGTATTCATCAAAATGACTGGTAACAGTAGCCAGGCATATATTCAAACTCCATTAATGTAGCTGGTCAGGAGATCAACAGACATGTTCAGAATGAATTGAGGAATTAAAGGTATTCAGTAGCTAACCCAAATGTTTTGCATTCAAATATTTATGCCAATTCAAAGTGACAACAAAAACCAAGCAAACAAACAAACAAATAAAAGAGAGGATTTCCTCACCTAAAGAGTTCTAATCCAGTAATTCTGACATATAATTTGAGAGCAGTCACTGGAAGAGGTTTGACACAACAACTTTCAGGACTGCATTCTTGTTTTTCTGCATAAACATTCTAGTTTAAACATCTTAACAAAGATTAATTTAGCTTCAGATCTTTAACCATTCTTTTTCTTTAATTTTAATTTCCTAGAAACGTGACATTTATGTCTAAAAATAAAACCTAAGGTCTAGCAACCATCAGATTTTATCCACAATGCTAACTAATACACAGTCTGGCCATGGAAAATCTGTCATTCGTCTCTGTGCTACTTAAAATAGTTCTTTTAGTATTGGCAGTGCTGATTAAAGAGAAAAATTTTAACAATGGTATGCAAAGCATCACAAAATGAAGTTCAATACAAATGAAATCTTTGTGTATATATATATGTGTATTCATACATGCCTATACATATATATATATGTTCACAGAATTTAGCTAACACTTGAGATCCATTATAAAATTGGTCTCCTTAATGTTAAGTATAAAAGAGTTAAATATAAAAATTAAATTACCAAAAATATTGTACTTACAGAGTTTTGAGATTTCATCATTGTTTTTATTTCTTTAAACCTAATCTATGTTTGTGATGTCATCCTTTTCAAAGAGGATGAATAGACTAATTGGGTAAAAAAACCAGTTATGTACATAGGGCTGGATCCTAAGCCTGTCACAATCAAAGTATATGTTTCCATTTATCTTTCACTTGATGAAGTGTTGCCAGCTATCCACAACACTGAAGGAAAGATTGCAGAGTAAAAACAGAAAATGCTAAAATGCTTTTTCTTTTTTTTTTCCAGTTACTTAAGTGCAACATGTGACTTTAACAGGTATAAAGGTTTTCTGTGGAAGAGAAGATAGTACTTAAGTTGTCAGAGACACTGTAATCTCAGCTACTCTTTTCTCTTCTAGTAGTTATAAAGATATTTATAAAATCTGAGAAAAATGTCATGCACTTATGAAAAGAAAACAGTTCCAACTGAAGACTGTAGAATATAGTTATGAGTGATTACACTTTCCAATAACTCTCAGAAGCACTGGAACTCATGCATGACATAGTTCAGGTAAGTTCTGCTTTTGGAAAACTAGTTTTTAAGCATATATTCTGTACATTACAAACACAATAATTTGGGGTGCAATCAGAAGTGCAAGACTACACATATCATGTAATTAATTTGTTTTTTCCTTGTCATTACATTTTATTCTGATGGAAACTAAACAGAAACAGAAATCTCATTAACAGATTATTTATACAGAACGATATTTTACATTTGATTTGATACCCGTGAGGATCTATTCATTTCAGAAGCAATATAAAAGGTTATAAGTAACCTCATGGTTTGATTCATATCTCCTCTACCCATCAGTGAATGTCTTGCCTGCTGGCTAGAATCAAGGTCGAAACATTTGGAAAAGAAGTATTTTTGGCAATTAGAAGAACTAATTTTCAATAAGTGTGCTTAGAAAATCAGCAAGCAGCTTTCTGCAAGATGTTTAGCTGGAAATTATTCTTTCGCACCAGAAGAATATGTTAAGTGAGTAAGAAATCCTATTTCAGACTGGGGTTTTGCCAGCAACACTGAATTCACACAGAGGGAGTTTTTTTGGCATGAGAAGTTGCAATAGTTTTGACTCTCCTCCCAAACACAGACACTCTCATCTTTGCAATTACAGTGAACTTGGGCTGTTTGTTCAGTAGCAAGAAAGTCTCTTAGCTCATGCCTAAGTGAAAGAGGACTGACATCACAGGTAAGATAGATTCTGGTCCTCTAGATATAGTAGTCTCTGACAGCATGCTGAAAATCAGTGGCATTTAAATGCAATAGTACTCATCTGGGTTGGTAAAGTAAGTTGTTCAAGTCTAGAAAAATTTTAAATCTCCAAATTAAAATAATGAGAAATAAAAGCACTTTTTACTGAGATTCATCATGTCACTTTTCAAAAACAGAATGTTTAAGGTTTTTATTTCTCTCTTTAATTCCTTTGCCAGCATATTTTTTCCAACACTGTCATGTCCATTGGTCTTTTCTGTTTGAAGCGTACACTCATCTTGACTAAAATGATGTGGTTTAGTACCTGTAATAAGATTCTGACAACGGTGCTTTTGAGCATGGAAAGAGAGCAAATGATTTTTTTTTCTGTTTTACAGGCATGTTGTCAAGAAAAAAAAAAGTTTAAAATTCTTACCATTTTGCTTCATGCAGCTGAAGAGCCTTATCTGAGTTTCATTATCTGTCCTAGAGGAAGTCATCCCATAAAGTCAAAGCCTTTCTGCCTGATTTGAAGCTAAAAAAGCACCCATATTTTCACATGGTATTTGCTTAACATTTTTTGAAATGTTCTTTCTTCCACTGAGAGAGAAGGTCAGAGCTGAAATGCTGAGATGGATTTGTTGAAACTTTCACAGAGGAAATGTTGGTCTTATGCAAGGTCAGAATCAGAATTGAATTTGCAAAATCCTGGTGAAGATAGGCAAAACTGTGGGTTTTGAAGGGAGGTTTAGGAAAGATCTTATTGTTGAAGTACAGCTGAACTTCAATCCTGTTTGCTTTGAACAATGAGTTCATTGGCCTGATATTGACTTCATAAACTATCAAATGAAAAAATCCAGTGCTGTAATTAAGGAAATGACACTGCAGCCCTACTAGCCTCTCTGTAGAAGCAAAGATTTTTAAGCAAGCTAACAAGATTAGTCCAAACAATAAAACCAGAATATTAAAATCTCAAACTACATAGTAGGTCCTTAAATACTACAGCAGAAAATGCCACTTTATCACATCTTCACTACAGGGCAAATCACATCTGCATCTAAAACCATGACATGCCTGGATAACCACTGTATTTTCTGTATTATAAGAAAACAATTCCATGGGATTAAGTACGATTAAGAAGCCTATGAGTAAATCTGACTTGATCATCAGTCTAATAGCATATTAAAATGGTTTACTAGGAGAAGCCCAGGAGAGAAAATCAGGAAAAAAAGAAAAAAGTTAAAACTCTTTAAACTTCAAAGTAGTAATTAAGTTAGTTTCCTACAGACCAGCGTATCATGAACCTGATTCTCACAGAACATCTCAAAGTTTGTTTGCTCTGTCATCTCAGGAATCATGATGCTTCTATCAGCATCTTGTTTTTGTGTCAGCCTCTGTGAAGAGTTGCGGGGAAAATGATGGGACATCACGCCAGATCAATATGATCGAAAGTGAAGCAGTTTATTGTCCGACAGTGAGCATACTTATACTTTACAGCATGCCAAAACTAAAACTACGTGATAAGTTTTTCTTCTGCCATACACACAGTGTTCGTTCCCATACAGAAGTTTCACATGGGATTTTCTCTAATTAGAGCACTAAGTTCATATCAGAAGGCTACAATAACAGTTTCTTCTGCCAAGTTAATCTTTAGACACCTGCAGCTTGTTTTTGGCTTTCCTGTCTCCCTTTCCCATAGCTGTCTTACAAGTAACCTTGAGCAGAGGCCTAACTCTTGTCTATGGGGCCTGGATTGCTCACTTATATTTTATGTCCATGCAGCCGGAGATAGTTATTCTCAACAAATGCCCTTTCTTTTCTTTGAGCAATCCAGACCTGATTTACACTTTTTTTCTATTGCATTTATCAAACACTTAACTACACACGGTAATACTACACCTATGATTATAATAACCACTAAAACTATCAGTTCCATCCTTACAACTTCCATTGACCATCCCTTAATACCCAGACTTACTAACCAGTCCCCCAAAGGCGATTCTACTATCTTTATCTTCTTCATGTTTTCCCTCAATTGTTGTAAATGAGCATGAATTGATTGAGAGTGGTCAGATAGATTAATACAGCACATTCCTTCAAATTCTTCGCAACCATGGCCCTGAGCCAGCAATAAAAAGTCTATTGCGGCTCTGTTTTGCAGCACTGCATGTCTAACACCCTCAACGTCCTGCAACAGCTCTGAAATTATGCTTGACGTTAGGTTTAGCTGTTTAGCTGTCCAGCAAGCTAGATGGTTTAGTTCTCGCAGTGCATTTCCAGCTGCAGCTCCTGGCACAAACAATGACAACAATACTCGGGCTACTTTCCCTTGTAATTCCACCTTATCTTTACAATTAGAGCCTAATTGATCTATTGATTGTTTTGTTCTAGCTCTACTGACATTTTGTAATACATCGGTTATTGAGGGGGCAAAAAGAGTGAGTTTGCTAATATAACAAGGTCCTCCATAAACCCTTACAGGAATTCCTTGCCATGTCCGGTCTCTACAAATTAAAAATTACCCTGGGGGAAATTCTTTGGCTGTATCATTGTTCCAAATAGCAAATTTGCTGCCTCTCGTTTTTGCCCTTAAACTGCCCTTACAATAATCATTCTTATTTTGATACTTAAACCACTTAGAGGCGCTTGACACATTAGTCCAAAATGTCTAATTATGTTGTTTATGAAACTCAATTCCCATAAAGGCTGGTCTTCTATTATAAAGACAGAGACTACTACATACTACACTATTATCCTAAGACTATTCCTATGACTCTTACTATAGTTACTGCCCTATGGCTACTACTATGGCTACTGCCTTCTATTAGGCAGTGAAAATTCCCTTTATATCATCTCAAACACAGGATGTGCCATCATATAAACAGAAAAGTTAAACAATACCCTATAAGGTCACAAACCACAATACTCATAACACACGTAGTGTAACCCTATAATTCCCCCCTTTGTTATAATTAACGTAAGTTTGTCTATGGCATTTCCAGCCATCTGTCACAGGCAGTGTAATAAGTAAGAAACACACATAGCTAGACATAAGAATACTTTTAACACCCGTGTGTTAAACCTTCTAAGTGATCCACTTTATTTTATGATTCTTCATGACCTAATAGTTTAGAAAATCTGTCTTGATTACTTTATTTGTGAAGGTTGTCAAGCAGAGTAATACATTATGGAATTGTGGAATACTATACCAACAGTCAGGGTCTGTAACAGCTGGCACCTTGTTTCAGTGAAGACATGGAAAGCCCTTCCGGATAGGGTCTCCAAGTCCACCCCAAAAAGGGGTCCAGCTGATATAAATTCAAATTATTAACTCAAACCCGACTTAAGTATGATTTGAATGCAGAAACACCTGGGTGTGTTGGTAGATGTCCGACCAGGGAGAGTCCAGGCTTGGCCAGAGCCAGGACCCCAACTGGAGGGATTTCCCTAACACAGATCTTATGAGAAAACTGTTAGAAACAGCAACTAGGAAGGTTACTCAAACCGAAACGAATCATGGAGACAGTTACATAAACATAATACAGGTTGTGCAGACTGTAAAGTAACAGACGTTGTCAACTACCTTTAACTAAGAAGACCATGGTATCATGAACACGATAATTAAAAGAATGCATATGTATCACTGTACGTACGTAATCTTACCAGAACCTAATCTTTGCTATAACACACATAGTTATGCATAACTGCAGCCAACTTCCACAGAACCTAGTCGTAATACTTAACGTTAACAGAACTTAATAAATCTAATAGCATTTAAACTTTAACAACATATTTATAGCTATTAATACATCAGGGGTGATTCAAAGTTATTAATACATCAGGAGTGATGGCTCGGGAGAGTTCTGAAAGCAGTGTTACGAACTGTGAGTACACAGATCCATCCCTTCTTTGAGCAGGGATGCAGGTTTGCTCTATCCTCTCTGGGATCACTGTGCTTCCAGGTTCAGCTATAGGTATAGAACTCAACACTCATTAAAATAAAGTAAAAACAGGAAAAAACAGTAAGAACAGATTACAATTCAGTTATCAATTTCTATCTAGTAATATAATTCCTATTATTAATGAACAGATAGTACAAAGGTAACTCATTGTGTTTAAAAAATTCAGTTTGCAATTCGGGTAAATCTAGTTTGCCACTCGTTTGAACCTAGTTTATTACTCAGTTTACATTTCGCCTAAACTTCCTTGCTGTGCTTGGCCCCGGCCCCGTGTTGGCCCCGGCCCCGGCCCCAGCCCCGTGTAGTCGAGGTGAACTTTCTTAACCCTAGTTTCTAGTTGAAGTTTTTCAGTCGTAGCTTCTCAAGTAGTTTTTAGTCAAAGGCTTCTCATCGTCCCTGTCCTCCAGGTTGTAGAATAACAGGAAGTCGGGGGGGAGGGGGACTGGCCCGCCCCTCGGGGGGGGGGGAAGGATGAGCCGTGCAGCCGCGGGGAAATTCTTTAGCCATACTTTTCCACACTTTTTAGTCGTAGTTTCTGAGGCAGGACACGGTGAAGTCAATTACAGGAGTAAAAGAACAGCGTGGACAGCGCCGCGCCGCTTCCACCCCGCTGATCCGGGGAAGATCGGTGTTGTTAGGCTGTTGCTAAGGAAAAGTTTTCGCTGCGCGCAGTCCCGGTGGTTAGGGAAAACTGTTGTTATTTAGTCGTTACTGGGAAAAGAGGTTTCTCTCTGCCCGCCGTGGCTGTTGTCGCGCCATGGTCCCCGCCGCTGCCGGCTCTAGGGACGGGCAGCCGCGCGGTCTCTGTAGCCTCCCGCCCCCGGCGCGTTGAGATGCCGTCGGAGCCGAGGGCAGCAGCCGCCGCTAGTTGCAGCGGCCGCGGGGAGAATTCGAAACCGCTGTGGGGGGTCTGGGCGGCCGCCGTCGGAAGTCCGTGGGCTGCTAGGGCTCTCCAACCCCTCAAGCACGTCCCGTAGTAAGTTTTCTAGTACATTACCTTTTGTTTCTTCTTCCTTGGTGGATTGTGGAAGCGAGTTCGATTGCAGGGCTGCTCTCGCTGACTTGGGTGGTTGGTATCGGGCGGCTGGCTCTCGAGCAGCTGGCTCGAGTGGTTGGTCTCGGGTGACTGGTTTGAGTGGCTGGCATCCAGGCCCGCCTTCCCGCTGCATCTGCGGCAATTTCGATTTGATTTTACTCATTTTTGCTCTTAGTTGATCTCGCTCTTTGTTCAATGTGTTTTTATCTTTGGCGGGCTCGTTAAGTTTTACAATGGATCTTTCTTCGAGTTCCTCGGTACTTTGGGTAACATTTGCGGGGGTGATTGTCTCAGGTAAAGGAGGAGTGGAAGGCAGAGTTCTTGCAGAGGAGGGAAGCGGGGACGCCACACAGGTCGAGCAGGTGGAGGTGATTGCTGTTTCGGTTTCATTTGATTTAGAGTCCGAAGGGGTTAATGTTGTGAAAGCAAAAGCAGCTGCCTGCCTCTCTGCTTTCATTGCCTGCAGGATCTCTGCTATGAGCTTCCAGTGAGTGGAATATTTGGATGTCTCTGTAGTGGCTGCTCTGCTATTACTGATCGCGTCCCACAGTGCCTTCCTAATTGTCTCCCAGATGGGTATCTGAAAGGCTACTCCCGCTCCCAGGATTAGTCCACAGTCCCAAGTCCATTTTAGGAGATTCCGAATAATAGAATTATCACATTTCAATCTTCTCACAGAGATGATAAATTGGAGGAGGTCTAGGACTGCCAGCTGTTCCTTGTCCATCCCCATCTCCTCCCCGGCCGTTTTCCTCCCCAGACGCATTACGTAAGGGGCTTCTCGTCTTCACGGCGAGGCAACCAGACGAGGCATCCCACCTTTCGGTGAGGCTTCCCACCCTTCAGGGTGAGGCATCCCTCATCCCACACTGCCCGCGTGTGAGGCTTCCCACCTGTTGGTGAGGATTCCCTGTCTTCCCATACGTCTGTAGGTACGAGGCTTCCCACACGGTCTGAGTGTGAGGCTTCCCACCTGTCGGTGAGGATTTCTGGTCTTCCCGCACTTCTATATGTACGAGGCTTCCCACCTGTCGGTGAGGCATCCTACCCTTTTAGCGGGGCATCCCGCACCCTCGGGTGCGAGACTTCCTGCCGGGGCAGCAGGGATTTGGCCGGCTTGCCCACTCCCTCAGTGATCTATTTCACCAAATATCAGCATCCAATGCCTCCGGGGGCCTCCTGTCTCGTCAGTTGGTATCAGGCCAGGTAGAATCGCTTCAGGTGGAGTCGCGCCGCGAGACCCTCTGTCTCAGCGATCACGTTGTGAGGCCCTCTGTCCTGTCGATCACATCGGGGTCACCACTTGCGGGGAAAATGATGGGACATCACGCCAGATCAATGTGATCGAAAGTGAAGCCGTTTATTGTTAGACAGTGAGCATACTTATATCCTACAGTGTGCTAAAAGTAAAGTTACATGATAAGTTTTTCTTCTGCAGTTCACACAGTGTTTTTCTCACAAAAGGGTTTCACATGGGATTTTCTCTAATTAGAGCACTAAGTTAGTATCAGAAGGCTACAATAACAGTTTCTTCTGCCAAGTTAATCTTTAGACACCTGGAGCTTGTTTTTGGCTTTCCTGTCTCCCTTTCCCACAGCTGTCTTACAGGTAACCTTGAGCAGAGGCCTAGCTCTCATCTAAGGGGCCTGGATTGCTCACTTATATTTTATGTCCGTGCAGCCAGAGATAGTTATTCTCAACAAAAGGACTGCTTTTTTATACCTTCCCTTAAGATGTTCAGTGCTTGTCTGCTCATTTGTCAGAACATAGAGTTAGGTGGAGCCCAGATCAGATCCAGTGCAAACACTTAGATATTCAGGTCTAGTTTTCTGTTTTCACTCCTTGAGATGCATTTTCTAATTCCTTAGGCAAGCAAAAGATCTCATTTGCTATCACAGAGGGAGTTAAAAGAAGTAGTTCTTTATCTTCCTGGATGACAGCAGAGAAGAGTGGAGGAAAATTGTTTGTATGGGCTTGGAATCTGATACAGACAGTATACTCCTACACTGAGTATCCAGCTGAAGTGACATTAATTATGTCCAGTCTTATCTGAACTCAGCAAAATCTTTGGGAAGTCTCTCATGGATGTCTGTAACTAAAACAGGATTTAATACTGTGGGAACAAGAAGATATATTGAAAAGATGTGAGAAAAATACTCTTTTTTTGCTTCTTTTTCTGTTAAAATTGGCCACACACTTTGAAATAATGTACCAGCATAAACTTTGTTATGTCTGTTGGGGAAAAGCAGAGGAGGATAAAGAATATAATCAATTGGTTTAAAATGCCATATTATGTTGCTCTAAGAATGCCCTTTATGTTGAAATGTTGTCAGTTTCAAACACAAAATACCCTGGAATTTGAATCAGAATGATGCTCTAAGATATTTTCCTTTTCATTGCCTTGCAATATGGATAAATTGGTGTCTCCAAAACTAAATCATGAGATGCCTTGAGATATTCTGCACCCTTATTTCCACCAGCAACCTAGGAAGTGGTAATCCCATTGGATCTTGAGTAGACTTATGCCTCACAGGTCTCCTTCAATCATTTTTCTGTTATGCTATATTCAGATGCTGCTGAATTTATTTTCCAAGAGGCAGGGTCTCAGGTACCAACTGACTGGCTGTTTTCATTTACAGAAATAATTTGATTAGCAATATGTCATCTCTATGTGTTGTACTGCAATTCCCTGTAGATAATTAGAATGTCTGTGAGGGGAGTGACATGTATCTTTTATTAGTTTCTTCACATAAATATATTATACGAATAGTGGAAATGGACTAATATATGCATATTTCTTGATGGCATATTTTCTATGATTCTCAAGTCTCCTTATTTTTTATTCTATACCATTCCATGAATGGTAACTGCATTCCTAAGAAACCATTTCAGGTTCCTCCATGAGACCACCCTTTACTGTACTGTAGGATAATAAATTAGCAAATCTTTGCTTTAAGAGTATGTCTTAATAGTAACATGAAGCATGAAATAATAAATTTTAGTTGCACAGCATCTTATTTTTATATTGAGAGCTTGATAAAATCAGCTACTTCTATTTTAGTTCTGATTTACTCTTTTGGAGTTTACATTCCGTAGTGACATTCGTATTCTGGGTCCTTCCCCATACGCAAGCTCTTTCTGTATGTGACTCTCCCAGTCAAATACTGTGATCAGTAAAGTCAGTTTTCATTCCACTGAAATAAATCACCCAGGTATTCATTTCCTTTCCTTGAATGTAGGTTTGTATGTTCAAACACTCTTATGAAAGTATGTCAAGGTGAATTACATTAAAAGAGTTTAAAGTTCATTTATGTGAAACCAACACTTAGTTGTATAGATACTGGCATGAAATGTTTTAGTTATCACAGATATATGACATATTTTAGCTATTGTAAAAATGTTGACTTTTATTTTAGAATATTATCAAACAGCAATGGTATTGTTGCATTATTGAGCATGTAATTGTTCAATACAGGAACTGAAGTTGCTGCTTTATACTTATTAGATATTCTTCATTCAGTAGCATGAGTAGATCAAATGTAGACAACTAGTGCAGGTCACCAGCTGGTGAGAGGAATTGTGGTCATGCTGGTTTACTGATTTGGGGCCCTTCTGGAGCTGCTACAGATATTGGCATGGGGAAATTAGGTGAAATGAACCTAAAATCGACATGCTTGATTTTGCATATAAATGCAGTCAGTTGGAGCTAGACTAAAATCACTCATGTGCATAAATTTAGGGAGATGTTGAAGCAATTAGTAGCCTTGTAGTGCACAATGAAGCATAAGACTCATACAGCGGGAGAATGTTAACTTTGTATCAGGATAAACAGCGTTAACTTTGTTCCTAGTGGAACTTCTAGTCAAAAAAGGTTAAGATGTGCTAGGTGCTTTGTTTTGCTCTGGTTTTATGCACTGTATCACAAGGAACACAAGTTAGATACTGTTATGACAAAAGGTTCAGTACCTTTTTGCATCTGTCCCTATAGAGGCCATCCATTCCTAACTCAATATTAATTCTGTCTTGGAACAGATAAAGTGCATTTCCTGTCACAGCATTAAACTCACAGGTGTTCAACTCCACAACAAATTCTCAAATATAAAAATATTGCACATACAATTTTAAAACCTGATTTCCAGTACCTAGACAATAATGTGTGTGTGATGATTCTGTTTAAGATTGTGACACGTAAACTCTCATCTCCTTTCTATTATGTAGGGGTAAGTTAGGGATAAGGTAGATGACATCATAATCTAAGGGCTAACATAACAGTCAGTGAGGAGTGTAAGAGTCTGGACGGAAATCCCTATCTGCCTCACGACCATCTACAGAAGCAGAGGCTGAAAACCCAGAGACCCTAAGAGGGGAAAAGGACTTTTGCACAATGAAGTCCGGCCAGATCCTGGTGGGGGTGGCCAGGTGCCGAGAGTGTAACTAGCAGAGACTGCGCTAGCGGAGAGCTGTGCTAGAGAGTAGCGTGTGGTGTGGATCGCCCCGTGAACATGCGCGGCTAACGGGGAGGAAGACTGCACAGGCTATATATTGTTGTCACTTTGCCCTGTACCACCTAAAAAATGCCAAAACCCCAGCGCTTTGCGCCATTTGCCCCTCGCCTCTGGAGGGATTGCCTCATCTCTTGGTTACCTGCCCCTCACTTTCGAAAAGACTATAAAGAGGCTCTCAAAAGGTACCCCTACGAGATCTCCCTACGGACGAGACGGAATCCATCGGATCCGGACAACGAGGACTTTGTCGTGTCGTGGTAGCTATTAGCCCCTTTCTTTCCTTCTCTCTCTCAACCCTACATCTCTCTCTCTCTCTCCTATCGCATAACTGTGTTGTTGGCACTCAATAAAGTGCTTTTGATTTTTATTAAGGCAAAAATACTTGTCCCTGTTTTCTTTTGCACTCTGAGATTCAAAGTAACAAACCATCACGACCCCCGCTCCTCTGTTAGCGGATCGTGACATCAATTGGCGTCATGGACAGGATTCTGAGGCAGAAGGGGCTGCAAGGTTTTTGTGTAGTCTGTAACAGGGGAAGGACGTTTTGCTCCAGCTGCACCTAGCCCGACACTCCGAAAGGGTGAGTGGTGTCTAGAAAGCAAGGGGGCATCTTGAATTTCCCGCAAACTGCTCATGCCTCGGTGAAAAGCACCCCTATACTCTGTTGAGGGTTCTGTCTTCAGAATTTCACAAAAGAATCTCTTAGTGCAAAAGGGGGAGTGTTGTGTTTCTTTTTAAAAGGTGGGTGTGTAAGGAGTCAGTCTACTGGGTGTTAGGAGAGGCAACGGATAGTAACTAAACAGAGCCTCCAAGTAGACTTGGTCTCTTTGCCACTTTAGGGAAGAGAAGGGAGACACATCCCAGTTCTCTGGATTGTGGATGCAACTAAGTTTTACCTCCCTAAAGCGGTTTTTCACCATCCCTTTGAAAATATGACTTCAAACACTAAAACAAAAGACACAGCTGCATTTTATGCCTTGTTAGGAAAACACAATGCCAGACCCTCTCCAGGAGGGGAAGAGTGGGCACAAAACAACTGGTTCAATTTAGAAAATGTGATTGATAGAATTTACTCTTTACAGCATGGGTCAAAATTCAA